>MU671038.1:17383-48492 GCA_026770625.1 Nicotiana glauca | reverse complement strand
TGATTTAGATGGGGTGGGTAGGGTGGGTTTTTGTGACGACCCGATCCGTTGCCTCATGAGTTACCGCCCCGTTCTTCCCATTTTATGCTTCTATATGCTTCGTTATCCGTGTCATATGTAGGGTTGATTTGGAGTGGTTTTGATAAGAAATGAGACACTTAGTCTCTTTAAGGAAAGCTTAATTTGAAAAAGTCAATCGGAAGTTGACTTAAATTTTAGAGGGCTCGGATGTGGATTCCGATGGTTCGGTTAGCTCCGGGAGGTGATTTGTGACTTAGGAGCGTGATCGGAAGTATTTTTGGAGGTTCGGTGTAGAATTAAGCTTGAATTGGCGAAGTTAGTATTTTGGTGATTTCCAGTTGATTGGTGAGTCGGAATGGAATTCCGAAAGTTGTTGTAGCTTCGTTAGGCGGTTTGGGATAAGTGTGCAAAATTTCAGGTCATTCAGACGTGGTTTAGTTGGGTTTTTGATCGAATGCGTGTTTTGAAAGTTTTAAAAGAACTTAGGCTTGAGTTCGATGTAATTCGATGATTTTAGTGTTAGTTGAGGTGTTTTGATGATTGGAGCAAGTTTGGATGATGTTTTAAGATATGTTGGTACTTTTGGTTGAGGTCCCGGGGGCCTCGAGGTGATTTTGAATGGCTACCGGGAATTTTTAAAGTTGAAAAATGCAGCAGTCAGTGCAGAGCAATTTTGCTCTATGCGATCGCATAGCAAGGACTGCGATCGCATAGAAGGAATTATAGGGGCTGTTTGGTTATGCTATGCGATCGCATGGGAAGTGTTGCGATCACGTAGTGTTGTTTGGTAATTTACTACGATCGCAGAGGGCCTGTTGCGATCGCATAGGGTAATTTGAGACCCGGGAAATTTTGTGCTATGCGATCGCATAGAGCTAGCTACAGTGATCTGGGCAGAATGTTAAAAAATATTTCATCCGCGAACCTAACCCATTTTTCCACCATTTTTGGGCATTGTTGAGAGCTTTTGGACAAGGATTGAAGAGAGTTTCCACTGGGATCGATTGGAGGTAAGTTTTATGAAATAAAAACATGATTTTTATTGTAGAATCATCCTTGAAATTCTTGTGAATTTAGCCAAGTTGTAAGAAATTAGGGCTTGAGTTTGAAATTTCTAAATTTGGGATTTGAGGGGCCATTTGTGGTCCGATTTGAGGGTTTTTTGTATGTATAGACTCGTGGCGAGATAAGGAACCCGTTGGTGTAAAAATTTCTAAGTTTGAGACGTGGTCCTGGGGCTCGGGTTTTGTCAATTTCGTGAATTTCGATATTTTTTGATTGTTTTCGATTGGGTATTGTCTCCTTAGCATAATGTGACGTATTCGTTGTGATTTTGGTCAGATTCGACGCACGAGAAGGCCAATTTGAGAGGCAAGGGCATAGCGAGCTAGAGTTTTGGCCAGCTTAAGGTGAGTAATGATTTTAAATGATGTCCTGAGGATTTGAAACCCCGGATTTGCACAACGTAGTGCTATACTAAGTTAAGATACACGCTATGTGACGAGCGTGAGGTTCAATGCTATGGGGATTGTCACTTGGTCCACCCCGAATGATATTTTTACTACATTTTTATTGAGACATATACTTTATTATTGTGAATTGGGCTTGTTGTCATGCTTGGGCCTTGTGCCAACTTGTAGAACCCTTAGGGGATTTTTGACTGGTTTTTCCTCTCTTATTTGCAAAAAAAAAATTATATCCTCAGTCACGTTTCCAATTATTTAAAAATGATATGAACCAGATTTTGAAATGCTAATCATGAATAGAAATAAATATGAGGGCTGAGATCCCTATCGTACATTATGCCCGAGAGGCGGTGATTTTAAATGACTGAGAGGGGTTAAGGAACCAATAGTGAGGATATTTTATATATTGGATCGGGCTGCACGCCGCAGCAAATATATATATTGGATTGGGCTGCACGCCGCAGCAATATAGCGCTTGGGCTGAAGGAGACCCTCCGGAGTCTGCACAACCCCAGTGAGCGCAGTCGACTATTATTATTATGGATCGAGTTCTACGCTACAGCGATATACGGATCGGATTGCACGCCGCAGCGGTACATATTTTTATTGATTCGGTTGTTGAGAGAAGTATATGAATTGAGAACTAAGGATAAGAACAAATAAATAAATTGAAATGCTCGTGGAGCGAATTCATAATGATGATACCTGCTTTTATCTGGGTTAAGGAATTACACTTGATTTCCTCATTTATTGTTGTTTAAGTGATTTATTGTTTTGATTAGAACTGCTTAGTGCCTTTACGTGATTTTATACTGTCAGCCATTATTTATTGTTATTACTCATTGGGTCGGAGTACTCACATTACTCCCTGCACCATGTGTGCAGGTACAGGTATTCCTGAGGCATAGAGCGAGCTTTCCTGCCGTTCAGTTTTCCATCGGAGTTATCGAGGTAGCTGCATAGCGTTCGCAGACCCGATTTCTCCTTCTATCTTACTTGTTATTCTGCATTTTAGACATATTTCTGTATTAGGTTATTGCAACCTTGTATTAGAGGCTCAGACTTGTGACACCGGATTAGTGGGCTGTTTTACAGAGAATTTTTCCTGATTATGCTCAGTCACATTTTCAACTTTTTGAAAATTCATACTTTGATTTTATATTAAATTGGTATTTAAAGTGGTTAATCCTTAATAAATTGTAATAGAAGGGGTTGAGAGTGGTAATTGGTCGGGCTTGCCTAGCATTGTGTTGGGCGCCATCACGGCCGGGATTTGGGTTCGTGACAAGTTGGTATAAGAGCCTAGGTTAATTGGTCACGCGAGTCATGAGTCGGGTTAGTAAAGTCTTGCGGATCGGTACAGAGACATCTGTATTTATCCTCGAGAGGCTGCAGAACCTTTAGGAAAACTTCATATTCTTGAAATTCTTATCGTGCGTCCTTGATTCAGATTGAAAAGTAACTCTTACTATTCCTTCCTCGTGTTTGTATGCGCGAACGAGTGCTCAGTATTAGATGTGCCTTGATGGCTTGTAATTCCTCGATCGAAGGGCGAGACGTGATCTCTATGAGTTTGATGTTAGGACAATCTAGAGGACTTGAGGTAGGATCTTTGCCTATGGCTTGAGCACCAAGGTGCTAATTGTGCGGGCAAGTGTTTTGAACTTATATGTACGGTATTGTCCCTATTAGTGGGAATGATGGTTGGATAGCTACATAAGGAGTATATTAGTACTGCGAAATGTATCTATATGGCTTGGAAGTGACGAGGAAGGGCTGCAGGATGATAGATGAACTATTAAGTGTTTGATTTTCATTGTGATTGGATGTGTAACCCTGAGTTATGGGCGCGTGAATAATATTTTCATGTCTCCTATTTGGAGTGAAGTAAATTTCATGTTACGGTATGAGTTTAGACTCAGGAAGATTAAGTGATTGTGTAATGTGTATGATAATGGAAGGTATACAAAAATATTAATTGGAGGTGAAGCGGTTATCTCCTGCGGAGGGTTCTAAGGTGGTGTGATCCTTATGATGCCTATGAGAAGATCTCATTTACAAGTGAAGAATATGCGTTGAAATCTAAATTTGGTCGCCTAGAGAGTGGGCTTATCTGTTGTGCGAGTGAATGCAAGAATTGCAAAAGAGTTAAAATTCCAGATGATTTGTGTTTCCACAAGCTTATGAAGGAGTGAGTTTAATCTCACTATGGTATTACGACAGCAATAGAGTACATGCGTTGTGATTTATTGAGTGCGTTTTGATCTATGGATTTGAGCCAAGTTGGGGAGTTTGCTATTAAATAAGTTGATTGCACGATTATGTGCTATATTGGTTCCAGTTTGAGGCGTGTTGGTGAGTCCCTTATTGCTTACGGGGATAAGGTCGATCAGGCGGTAGACGGGCCCGTTTTTGTGCTATTCCAGGCAGGACAGATGTTATTGCTTCAGATGTTGTCATTACAGGAATTGTCAAGTCTGCCACAGAGATGCCTCTGAATTATTCGATCCTGGTTCCACCTATTCTTATGTATCCTCATATTTTGCTCATTATTTGGGTACGCCCAGAGAGTTTCTTTCTTTACCTATTCATGTATCTACCCAGGTGGGTGATACTGTTGTTATGGACCATGTGTACCGGTCATGTGTTGTGATTATTGGGGGTCTGGAGACCCGAGTTGATTTATTGCTATTGAGCATGGTGGCCTTTGATGTTATTCTAGGCATGGATTGGCTATCTCCGTGTCGTGCTATTCTAGACTGTCATGCTAAGACAGTCACTTTGGCTATTCCGGGTGTTCCGAGGATCGAGTGGCGTGGTATGACTGATTATGTTCCTAGTAGAGTAAATTCTTTCTTGAAAGCCCAGCATATGGTTGGGAAGAGTTGTCTATCATATATAGCTTTTGTGCGAGATGTTGGAGCTGAGACTCCTAGTATTGATTTTGTCCCAGTTGTGAGGGATTTTCCTGATGTATTTCCTGCAGACCTACCGGGCATGCCTCCGGACAGGGATAGTTATTTTGGCATTGACCTGGTGTTGGGCACTCAGCCCATTTCTATTCCACTGTATTGTATGGCACCAGCGGAGTTGAAGGAATTGAAAGAGCAGCTTCAAGAACTCTTGGGGGGGGTTCATTCGACCTAGTGTGTCACCTTGGGGGTGCACCAGTCTTATTTGTGACAAAGAAGGATGGCACAATGAGAATGTGCGTTGATTACATGCAATTGAATAAAGTAACAATGAAGAACAAATATCCTTTGCCTCGTATTGATAGCTTGGTTATGTGCGAACAGATTTGAAAGTTTTCTCAATGGTTTTTACCATGGTTCGAGCTGGATATCTTCTACCGGTGCGTAGAATATATTGTATATTATGAACTCCTCCTAAATGGGAGCAAATAGAAGATTTCTAACTGCCAGAATGTAATTTTCCTATAGCCCAAAAATTCTAATGAGATTTTGTGTTTACAACAAGATGGCATGATAGACGTGGTGTATGGTACATGCTTAATATTTTCATGTGCAAGGTGGCAGTTCATTCTTAAAGGGAAGGTCATAAATTCTGGATGGAAGAGTTAGCTTTAGATATTTAAATTGAATGTTATAACTGCTCGGTAAGACCTGAGAAGGGTGCGCACTATATTTTAACCAATAAATATCTATTGGTATTACAACACCCACTTGGTTGATCGACTGCCAATATTTCAATCTTGCTATGTATTGTAGGAAAAAATTTGAGAATAATTATCATGAAATGATCGCACTTGAGGGATGTGTCAGTCATTTGGGTGCTGAGGTTGTGATCAGTTACGGTGATTTATATGATCTATGAATTTGGAAACGGGGAATTCTCAATACTATTTTGGGATTGTGACATGTTGAGAAGAGTATTCTATCTAACTCATTGGATGCACTAGTCGAGATAATTGATGGTGATAACTATGCACTATGAGTGCAAATATATGTGAGGTTTGAACCTGTGTGCAAGCACTGAGCCAATATTCATGCTCGGAAGATGCGTAGGCTATGATATGCCTAGAGTGGGATATTGAACTTAAAGGAATAATGTTTCTCATATCCGTAACTTTGTTAAGAACTATCTGGACTACACTTGATATTTCCAAGATGCTAAATTTTGGAACAAATTTGGTAATTACTAGTTCTGCGTTAATGTGCTGGTTTGAGTTGTGACAACATAGTTGCTCGTGCCTACGATAGAGTGTGTTATTCATGCCAGTCCAGGAGCATGAGAATCTTATTTCATTTAGAATATACAAGTGTACTTGTTGGATTGCTCCTATATGATATGTGTGGACTGGAGGTCTGTAACCGTGCCGGGTGCATTATGTTGTTTGCAACTAAGTTGCTCGTGAGGTTGGTGTCAATGTGAAATATAGAAGAGCTGGTTATTATTATTCTATTCATGTATCTGGGTTCCACTGTGATTGACGAGCTCATAGCATATCATTGGGGTGGTACTTGTGGAACTTGCAAAGCGGCTCTCTCCTTTGAGGTATTTTCTCCTTCTGGGGTAGCCGGATGGTGCAATAGTAAGGTTTACTGGTATCACATTGTATTATGTACTTCTCCATGAGTATGGTGATTCGCTTGTGGTACAACTCTTTCATTTGAGTCATTTTCATGAATTTATTATACTCGAACGGTTGCTTATTTTGTGCGCTTATTGTGTGAGTTGCGGCTTAGTCTTGTATTAATGTGTAATGTCACCAGATTAGTGTGTTGATTAGATGAGATTATTGGGATCTTTAATGAGTACGAGCACATTCGATTTCAGTATGTTGGAAGGATAATATCGAGCTTCGACTCAGAAATTTGACGAAGTATTTGCCAAAGGAGAAGTGGCCTCATGAATGGTTGATCTGAGAAATGGTAATGGCTTATTGCGTGTTTTAGTTATCAGTTGCAGTATATATAAAGGTATTGGAAAGAAACTTTAGCTAATAAGAGGTTTCTATCGGCATCCGGGTGTTGTGTGCAGTAGCTGTGAATGTAAGTTATCGCTACATGTGTTTGAGTTATGTGGAATATCAGGTAGTTGCACCTGAGGTCGCAGGTATGGGTTATTACAGCTGGTTCGGGCTTGTTCTGAATATATATGTGAGGTTCTAACCTTGTGTATGATTTCGGAAATGGAAATGTGGTTCTAAGGTTATGGGCTAGATTGTGTTGTGAAATTTCAGTTACAATGTATTATCGGACCTATATGAGATAGGGTGACGTGGGATCACCCCCGGGTTTATGCATGGTAAGGTAATTCAATGATTGTTTGGCTTTTGGAACAACTATGGGCACGTTCGAGTACGAACATTTGTTTAAGTTGGGAAGGTTGTGACGACTTGACCCGTCGTCTCATGAGTTACCGCCTCGTTCTTCCCATTTTCTGCTTCTATATGCTTTGTTATTCGTGTCATATGTAGTCGAGTTGATATGGAGTGGTTTTGATAAGAAATGAGACACTTAGTCTCTTTAAGGAAGGCTTAGTTTGAAAAAGTCAACCAGAAGTTAACTTATATGTTAGAGGGCTCAGATGTGGATTCCGATGGTTCGATTAGCTCCGGGAGGTGATTTGTGACTTAGGAGCATGATCGGAAGTATTTTTGGAGGTCCGTTGTAGAATTAGGCTTGAATTGGCGAAGTTAGTATTTTGGCGATTTCCGATTGATAGGTGAGATTTTGATCCGGGAGTCGGAATGGAATTCCGAGAGTTTTTGTAGCTTCGTTAGGTGATTTGGGATATGTGTACAAAATTTCAGGTCATTCGGACGTGGTTTAGTTGGGTTTTTGATCGAATGCGTGTTTTGGAAGCTTTAAAAGAACATAGGCTTGAGTTCGATGTAATTTGATGATTTTAGTGTTAGTTGAGGTGTTTTGATGATTGGAGGAAGTTTGGATGATATTTTAAGATATGTTGGTGCTTTTGGTTGAGGTCCCGGGGGCCTCGGGGTGATTTCGAATAGCTAACGGGAATTTTTGAAGTTGGAAAATGTTGCAGGAATGCAGCAGTCAGTGTAGAGCAATTTTGCTCTATGCGATCGCAGTAGACTGCGATCGCATAGAAGGAATTATAAGGGCTGTTTGGTTGTGCTATGCGATCGCATGGGAAGTGTTGCGATCGCATAGCAAGTACTGCTATCGCATAGAAGGAATTATAGGGGTTGTTTGGTTGTGCTATGCGATCGCATGGGAAGTGTTGCGATCGCACAGTATTGTTTGGTAATGCACTGCGATCGCAGAGGTCCTGTTGCGATCGCATAGGGTAATTTGAGACCCTAGAAATTTTGTGCTATGTGATCGCAGGAGCTAGGATGCGATCGCATAGCGTTAGCTATAGTGATCTGGGAAGAATGTTAAAAAACATTTCATTCGTGAACCTAACCCATTTTTCCACCATTTTTGGGCATTGTTGAGAGCTTTTGGACGGGGATTGAAGAGAGTTTCCACTGGGATCGATTGGAGGTAAGTTTTATGAATTAAAAACATAAATTTTATTGTAGAATCATCCTTGAAATCCTTGAGAATTTAGCCAAATTGTAAGAAATTAGGGCTTGATTTTGAAATTTCTAAATTTGGGATTTGAGGGGCCATTTGTGGTCTGATTTGAGAGTTTTTGGTATGTATAAACTCGTGGCGAGATAAGAAACCCGTTGGTGTAAAAATTTCTGAATTTCGAGACGTGGACCCGGGGCTCGAATTTTGTCAATTTCGTGAATTTCGATATTTTTTGATTGTTTTCGATTGGGAATGGCTCCTTAGAATAATATGACATATTCGTTGTGATTTTGGTCAAATTCGACGCACGAGGAGGCCTATTTGATAGGCAAGGGCATAGCGAGCTAGAGTTTTGGCCAGCTTGAGCTAAGTAATGATTTTAAATGATGTCCTGAGGGTTTGAAATCTCGGATTTGCACAACGTAGTGCTATACTAAGTTAAGATACATGCTGTTTGACGAGCGTGAGGTTCAATGCTATGGGGATTGTGACTTGGTCCATCCCGAATGATATTTTTACTACATTTTTTATTGAGACATATACTTTACTATTGTGAATTGGGCTTGTTGCCATGCTTGGGGCCTTGTGCCGACCTGTAGAACCCTTTGGGGATTTTTGACTAGTTTTTCCTCACTTATTTGCAAAAAAAAATTATATCCTCAGTCACGTTACCAATTGTTTAAAAATGATATGAACAAGAATTTTGAAATGTTAATCATAAATAGAAAGAAATATGAGGGATGAGATCCCTACCGTACATTATGCCCGAGAGGCTGTGATTTTAAATGACTGAGAGGGGTTGAGGATCCAATAGTGAGGATATTTTATATATTGGATCGGGCTGCACGCCGCAGCAAATATATATATTGTATCAGGCTGCACGCCTCAATAATTACTTATATGGATCGAGTTGCACGCCGCAGCAATATAGCGCTTGGGCTGAAGGAGCCCCTCCGGAGTCTGCACACCCCCAATGAGCTCAGTCGACTATTATTATTATAGATCGGGCTGTACGCCACATCGATATACAGATCGGGCTGCACGCCGCAGCGGTACATATTCTTATTGATTCGGTTGTTGAGAGAAGTATATGAATTGGGCACTGAGGATAAGAACAAATAAATAAATTGAAATGCTCGTGGAGCGAATTCATAATGATGATACCTGCTTTTACCTGGGTTAAGGAATTACACTTGATTTCCTCATGTACTGATGTTTAAGTGATTTACTCTTTTGATTTAGAACTGTTTAGTGCCTTTACGTGATTTCATACTGTCAGCCATTATTTATTATTATTATTCACTGGGTCGGAGTACTCACATTACTCCCTGCACCATGTGTGCAGGTACAGGTATTCCTGAGGCATAGAGCGAGCATTCCTGCCGTTCAGTTTTCCATCGGAGTTATCGAGGTAGTTGCATGGAATTCGCATACCCGATTTCTCCTTCTATCTTTACTTGTTATTCTGCATTTCAGACATATTTTTGTATTAGGTTGTTGAAACCTTGTATTAGAGGCTCAGACTTGTGACATCGGATAAGTGGGCTATTTTACAGAGAATTTTTCCTCATTATGCTCAGTCACGTTTTCAACTGTTTAAAAATTTATACTTTTATTTTATATTCAATTGGTATTTAAAGTGGTTAATCCCTAATAAAATGTAATAGAAGGGGTTGAGAGTGGTAATTGGTCGGGCTTGCCTAGCATTGTGTTGGGCGCCATCACAACCGGGATTTGGGGTCGTGACAGTTTTTGGGGATGGAGTGGAGAAGATTGAAGAAGAGTTTTGTTCCTCCAATTGGAGAAAAATGAGTTCATGAGAAAAATATATTCTAAAATATTTAAGCCAACCAAACATGAAAAAATTAAAAAATATTTTCCGAATCTTTTCCTTCATACCAAACACACATGTAATACCCTATAAATTCGGACTAGGTGTGAAAATGTTAAATGATTATTAATTTTATATTCCAGACATGTGAAATCTTATTGGGATGAGTGATCCACGTTCAATCTACACTCAATACTCACTAGAAATGGTCGTTGGAAGAATAGTAGCCAACAAGAGTCGGGATCGATTTTCACTGGGATTTTAATATGTGTGTTAGAGGTATCCACTTTATGAGGCAAATGAAATAACTAAATTGCGCTTCCAAACAAAGGGTTTTCTACTTCTAAATTATCACTATCAATTATAAACTAAGGAGAGAAACTAGAAAGTGAATGATTGTTTTTGTTGTTTTTACCAAATTGTTAAAAAGCCGAGGGTCGTGACCTTTACCTAGGTGTTTGCCTAATGGGTTAAGTATGTTAGCACATATTTTATTGATCGGGGTGTATTATATATCTCAACTCTAAGTTACCCACGCAACACCTCTCAGTCAGAGAGTGGTTTTGCCCAATTTGACTTTCTCAAGCTCAAATGGGTATCAAGCAAAATGGTTGATAAGAGCTCAAGTCGGATTTTCCCAAACTCTAGTTCCAACCCTTTAACTAGGCTGATAAAATCCTTAATTAGTCCAATTTCTAGTTAGCCAAGCTTTCCTAAATTAGGTCCCTCTTTCTCAAGTAAAGACCAAGTCAAAAATGCATGAATCAATATTTATAACCATTAATTCTAAAATTACAGCATAAACTAGGATGAATAATCAACACCCAATCATAAACGAACATTAAATTAAATACCAATAAGGTTTACACACTAGGGTTGGGTCACAGCCTTAGTAAAAGTCTAGTTACTCATAGTAGAAAACGAAGAAAACAAAGATGAAATATTAATTAAACTTATAATGTAAGATTAAAATGATAAGCAATGATTTTTAAATCCCAAAATGATCACTAATTTCCTAAAATGGAAAATTATAGGCTACAACTGCTAAAACATCAAAACCTGACCTAAAAATGTGATTTTCGTCTATTTATAGTGGCCCAAAATGTGCTGACAAAAATGTCCCTCGAGAGGTTCTGTGGCCACATAATTCCATGCACGCTCCGCACATTGATTGGTCTTGTAGAGACTTGGATTCTGCAACCGCACAATTCAGTCTGCAGCTACAAGTCAGCTTATGCAGCGACAGAATTCTTGTGCGGTCCGCATTTCAGGCAAGGCTTCAAGTCTTGGTCATTTGCACACTCTTTGAACATTTGAATTTTTGTAGTGCAGACCATGTTCTACCGCCGCACATATACTTAAAATATGTTGGGCTTCTTCACTAGTTCTACGGCTGCAAAGGTAATTCTGCGGTTCGTAATTGCTTTTGCGACCGCAGAAATACCTCTACGGACCCCACTTCTTGTGTGTTGCGTCCCTTCTTCCTTGTGAGTCGAAATACTCATTTTTGAGTCAGACTTCTTCACAAGAGCCCAAATTTCCAATATTCCTTCAATTTTTACATTTTCATTAGTTTTAGAAACATAAATCAATACTTTCGGACTACAACAAAAGTAAAAAGATACTAATAAGTGGTCAAAATCCATACTCATAAACACCCCCAAACTTAAGTCTTTTCTTGTCCTCAAGAAAATGGATTAGTTTTCACCTCCTAAAAGTTAAATGTCATTTTAGCGAGTCAACAGTGAGCCTTTCATACTCAGTGGGACCAACAATTACCTACACTACTCATGCATTATCAACAAGGTAACAAGTCAAGCATCCATGCACATATAGTTCTGATGCGACATTTGAGATTCATTGTAAGCACGCGATTTTTTCCCTATACGAGAATTACTCCCAAAAATTCAAAATAAAATAGTTTTGTGTTGTGTGTGATTTTTGTGTTATTTTTTTTTATTGTTTGCATTCGTCTGTGCATGTTTATTTGTTAAAATTGATAAAAATACCAAAATATGGCATTCGCATTTAGGATTTGATTTTTAGTTAATCAAGAAAATTGTCGTTGTGTTCAAAACAAAAAATCACAAAAAAAAAAAGATAATGTACTTTTCATTTTCGGCATTTAATGTCCAAGTTGTGTGAGTATATTTTAATTGGTGTTTAATTTTGTGTGATGATTATTATTAGGAGTTAATTAGCATTTTAGTTAATTTTTTATCTTTATAATTTAATTTAGAGTTTTGGTTTTATTAATTAGAAATTAAGGAAATGAAAATAAAGAGAAAATCGGAACTGGGCCAGTTAAAAAAAATGAAAACCAGGCCCAATCTTTTCACATACCCGGTCCAACTGGTTAGGCTGCATAGACGTCCAAACGACGTCGTTTCGCCATCAAAAGATCTGAGCCGTTCAAGCCAAAGTGATCCAACGGACCACAGCCATTACCCATATTCATTTAGCCTAGCCCGACCCTGACCCGTTCTTTATATCTGGTCTAACCCGCCCCTTCATTTAGCCAAACGACGCCGTTCCCATTAAGTTAACTGATCCAGGCCGTTGATCTCGTTTGATCAAACGGCCAGGATCCATTCTCCTTCAGGCTATATAAACCCAAAACGTACCCATCCCCCTCCCCCCCGAGCCAACCCCCCTTCTCTTCATCTCTAACATTCAGAGACAGCCCCCAGCAACCTCCGCCACACTCCGCCATCGATCACCCACGGGAAATCGCCTCACAGCGGTTCCGGTGGTCCAAACAACACCATTTTTACACCACTTCTTCCCCATAACCTCCTTATCTCCAATCCACTATTGGTTTCCTTTGAATCCCAACCAGCCCCTTCAAATAATCGATCGAAGATTCCCGTCCAAAACCCTAGTTCATCTGACAACCACCAAAATCACTCCATACCACCGTTAGACCTCCCTCATACTAAAACCAACATTAGTGTCCCTCGAATCGACCTGGAACCCGTCGAATATCAATTTTAAGCTAAGAACCCTAGCACCGCCACAAAATTTCCTGGTGATGGCACCAAACCTAAACCCTCCCTAAGTCACACCACTGAACCTCTAGACTATCCTCGTCCTAAATCCCATGATGTTTCAGCTCGAATCGAGCTGGAATTTGTCGAATGTTAAACCAACTAGACGAGACCTAAAGAGCCAAAACCTGGAACTTGGACAAGTAAAAAGGAAATTTGAGGCTCTTAATCGACATTAGTCGAGTGTTTTAAGTCAAGAACACTTGATTAAGGTCCGTTTGGACCTCAAAAGGTCGAGCCGAAGTTTCAGATGAGCACTGGGTGGAGTTTAGCCTGTAGTTTTAAGGTATTTCTTCTCTTTTCTCTGATTTTTCTTGTTGTTGTGTTTCCCTTTTATTTTATCTGATTAAGCTCCATTTTAAGTGCATCACTTCTGTCAATTAATTCTCCTTCTACCCTTTCGGACCTTTTTCTTGGTCCATTTTTTTTTGTTCTTCTGATTGATTAGAACATGTTATAGGCTGTTTGAATCAATTGAATAGGCTGGTCCGTTAGTTTGATTTTACTCTGAAGTTTTCTTTTTTTGGTTTGGTTGAATAAGTCTAAGTAGTCAGTGCCCATGAGTTCTGGTACAAAAGGGTGGCTATTCCCATAGTTATTGGATGTTATAACTTGTTCAAATTGGCCAGTTTGCTGTTTGTTGTCCATCATTTGTTTGGTTCTTTGCTCGTCCATTTCTGTTTGTCTAAGCTAATTAGGATTGGTTCCCAATATGGTTAGCTTATTCCCTATGTCTGTGTGAATCAGTTTGACTTTAGTAGTTCAATACATGTTGCCTTGAATCATTAGTTTCATTTGGATACTATTTGATCTAGTCTGAATGTAAGCTTGAACTGGTTTTGATGAATAATCTTGATGTTGTTCTGTATTGAATTTAGTTTTGATATGCTTGTTAGGAGTCAGTTCAAATGGCTAAATAATTGATTGATAAGCTGAATTGGTTATAGCTGATATGGTTTAGAGGAGGACGGGATTAGGACAGTAGTTCAATAAATCACAGGGGTTTCAGGGGTGTCTTCAGTAGTTCACAGTAAGTTCAGGGGTAATTTGGACTTGAAATTTGAAATGATTGAGTGCCCTGTCAATAAGCACTAGTGGACCACTAAAATAATGTATTGCTTAATAATAGTGGGAAACAAGACATAATGATATTAAAAAATAGGCACCCATAACCCTTGGATAAAATAATGAACAAGACATATAGTAGAGGGGTTTCAGGAATATCAGGGGTTTGATTTGTCTTAATAGGTTAGTGGAAAAACAAGCTGGAAAGGGGAGTCTGTGCTGGGTATATAAATAGGAGGAGTTTTGACAAGTGGGAGGACTGGAAGAGATAGAGGTCTTTTGAGCATAAAAAGAGAGAAAAAATTGAACTGAAACATACAAAAGGGAAGTGAAAGAAATAGGGCTTAGACAGGGGACTTCATTTCAGCATTCTGTAGTTTCCTTTAATCAGTCCTTGAGTGTGTTACTGTTCCCTTGAGGCTGAGAGTTGTTTCTGGTTTGGTTTTGAATAGTTCAGGGTCTGATTGATTTAGATTTGATTGAGGTTTTGGTCTGCTGAAGTGGTGCAGTAGTTTGCTGTTCTATATCTGGTTTAATTCAAGATCAATTGAGTCTATTTGGGTGTTGAGTGTTGCTGTCTGGTTTTACGAACTTTATGGGTTGTGTTTGTGGCTGTTTGGAATTTCAAATTGCTACTGTAAACTGTTGTTGTATCACTGCTTACCTGCTACTGATCTTTCTTCTTCTTCTATTATAAATATTTCCAGGTACACATTTCTGAAATCATGTGTTGATGTAAGCATGAATTTGAAGCTGAAGTTGAAAAAATGAAAAATGAAAAATGCACATTTGCTTGCCTCATAGGATCTGTGTTCAAGATGTAGCAGTAGAACAAATGATAGGCAGTTTGTATTCATTTTAGGCTCATTCCAATTGTATTTACCTTGTATGAATTGGAATGTACTTGAGCTAATTTGGAACTATTAAATAGTATGTTGTTAGATTAATTAGATGCATTCCATGTATTTAGCAATTTAGTTGGTTTGGCTGGTGATGATAGTATAATGCAGAATTTCAGTAGGCCTCTATATGTACTCCATTGACTGTTAAACTTGTGATGGTTTAGCAATAGTTCTCATATAGTTAATACATGTGTAGTTCGACGTTTATTTCTGTTTCATAGAAGTCAGAAACAGTTTGAGGTTACCAGTGGGTGATGGCCATGTCCAGTCCGATTTTAACACGTATTTCAGGCACCGATTCGTATTTCGTTAGTTAATACCAACGGATTAGTTATTAATGTCAATTCTTTCGTTTTGTTGATTTCCTTATTTCAACATAGGTTTTAATAGTGTAGATTTGTAATTAATATCAGCAACTCGTTTGAATGATCAGGCACCATCGGCTCACTATTTAAATGAATTGTCTGTTTAATAATTTAAATGGCAGGCCGTGGGTTTTCAGTTAGGTAGCGGGTTCAAATTAGAAGGCGCTCCCTTTTGTTTGGACCCGAACTTGAACTTGAAACCCGATTTTGTAATGTTAAATAATTTGGATTTTTCCTTTTATTTTAGAGACAAAATAAATAGAAATTTGTAGTTGCTTGGCCTTTAAATAAAATGAGACGAGTCTCGCCAAAAAAAGCACAAATTGCGGGGCCCTCATTAAATGTATATATTAAAGCATTTAGAATTCGGGACGAGCCGTTTAGTGAATTTCACGGCCTTACCAAAAGATAATAATGCGTTAGTCTCTTTAGGCGCATTTTTTTAATAGAATTATATTCTTAAGTTCGGGTGCACATTTATGTGACCCAAATCCAAATCTCAACGAAGTCGAAACATGTCCATAACCACGGATGCATTGATGTGACGTGGTTCGAGATGCATTTTTACGATGTTGGAATTCGCTAAAAATAATAATAATAAAAGCGGTTAAAAGGTAAAAATGCGCATAGGTTCAAACATGTATTAAAATCAGATAATTTAAGCCAAATATAACAGTTGAGCGACCGTGCCAGAACCACGGAACTCGGAAATGCCTAACACCTTCTCCCGGGTTAACAGAATTCCTTATTCGGATTTCTGGTTCGCGGACTATAATATAGAGTCAATCTTTTCCTCGATTCGGGATTCAAACTGGTGACTTGGGACACCATAAATCTCCCACATGGCGATTGTGAATCTCTTAATAAATGAATCACGTTTCGATTGTCCTTTAATTGGAAAAACTCCCTTTATCACACCCTTTCACGGGGGTGTAGGTGAAAAAGGAGGTGTGACAGCTCTGTCGACTCCGCTGAGGATTGCCCAGAACCACTGGTTCAGGGCTAGAAATTAGAGCTTAGAATAATTATTGTATTTGGCTTTATTTATTATCTGATTTTATTATATGATCGAGCCTAAATGTGCAAAATAATGTTTTTTACCGCTTTGATATTATTTGAACTGTATATATAAAATGTGTTGAAACCTTCTCTTCTTACCTTCGAGGAGTGCACGCTGGTCGTGACTTCTTTCTGTTAGTGTCATATCCCAAGATAGAATGAGGATTCGGAGGAGTTGAAAAACCGGATGATCTTTTGGATACCGGTATGCAGTTCCCATCCTCGGCTCGAGTTGTCCGCTCAGGTAAGCCAGGTCTAGAACAAACACCCGGGATAAACCTAGAATAACTTGACTTCATGCCGGATCCCTAGTAGGAACGCTTATTTGCATCATGTTGTATTGGACTTAGGGGACTCAACACAGGGGTTGGGTCCGTCTAGGACAGGTAACCTGACATGAAAAGACCATCATGCTGCATCTTGTTTGTTTACCGCATTTATTTGCTTCAGACTTGCATGCTGACCGACTTCTGAAAATCGGGAATACGGGAAAATTGAGAAAAAGAAAAAAAAAAGATAAAAATAGCAGTATAGGGAGATAACTACTTATTTTTAGAAAAAAAAAACCAATGGCCAAGTAGTGTCGAAACTCTGCCAATTTTTAAAAGAAAGGAGTTTTTCTAATTTAGTTTATTTCTTGCCCGAACTACGCCGGTTTGATTCTCACAGGGTGTGAGATACGTAGGCAACCCTCATCGGGTCCAACCTCCCCTTTTGCAAAAATAGCCAAAAAAATATCAAAATTTTAATTTTCGTCATAATTAAGTCAAGTGATGTCGTTTTGTCAAATATAGCTGAATGTTCCCGAAAGGGACGCCGGAAGGATGACTTTGCACAAACGGCCACTTTTGGTCATTTTTGGATTTGGACCTGTTGACCCACACAGCCTTAGAATCTTCGTCCCCGAGGCGCTGAAAGGCCGTGTTTGCAAATATCGGGTTTTCTATTTTAAAAAAAACAAGAAAAGAGTCATAAATAAGTCGAATGACGCATTTTTGTCAAAAATAGCCGAATGTTCCTGAAAGAGATGCCGGAAAGCTGACTTTGCATAAACGGCCAACTTTGGTCATTTTTTAGATTTTTGGTCGGTTGACCCACATAGCCTTAAAATCGTCGTCCCTGAGGCGCTGAAAGGCCGTGTTTGCAATATCGGGGCTTTTATTTTAATTCGAAAAAAAAAGAATCATAAATAATTCGGGTGATGCCGTTTTATCGAAAATAGCTGAATGTTCCCGAAAGGGACGCCGGAAGGCTGACTTTGCATAAACAGCCACCCTGGTCATTTTTAGATTTTGGCCGGATAGCCCACCCAGCCTTAAAATCTTCGTCATCGAAGTGCTTAAAGGTCGTGTTTGCAAAACCAGGTCTGTTGTTTTAATTTGAAAAACAAGAAAAAAAGAGTCAGTGGGCAAGTGAATGCCGTTGTGATTTTTTGTCAAAATAAGCCGAGCCAGCTTCGGCAGTGTATTGAACCGTTCTTGCCGAGATAGCCTTAGAGTATCTTTCAGTTGTCGAAAGGCTATTTTCATAAAAGAACAGACAAGTTTATCACATAATCCTTCCCGGCCTCAAAATTCACGTGAAATTGAGAAGGGGCCACGTTGGCAAAAATAGTCATTTGGTTAAAATTGGCATATAGGGGAAGGAATCTGTCAATCTGTTTTTTTTAATTTGTATTTCTTTTGATTAGAGTATATGGGTTGTTTAATGTTCAAATCTCTATCTTGTCTTTCACCAGAGTCTGTTATTTCTTTTTATTGTTGATTACCTTTCATTTGTCAGAACTACGCACGGTCTGATTCATGCGGAGACATGATATGTAGGCAATCCACATAAGATTCGACCACAACTAAAAAAACAAAGAAGGGGGGAATAAAGAAAACAAAGGAAAGTTTGGGAAGATATAAGAAGCCGGAATGACGCACGTAACTGAAGCAAATGCATGATAGAAAGGTTTAACTGCCTAGGTGCATTGCATCCCTGATGTGCGTTTACCTATCTGTCAAATGCCCTAACATGATGGCTTCACTTTGGTGTGTTCATATCAGAAGGGTGGTTGGTTGTGGTTTCAAAGTGGTAACTCTTCGCTGCAACACAAAAGCAAAAAAATAAACAATGGAAGAGAACAACCGAAGTGAGTAGGTTGGTACCGATGCCCGACAACAACTGGTTGAACAGAACAACGGATTGGCAAAAGAAGTGAAAATGTTAAGACAGCATGTGGCAGACATGTATCAGGCATAGATGGTTGGGAAAGCGCCACCACCACCACCACCTAGCTTCCTGGACTCCGTCCTCGCCCAAGCACCTAACCCAATAACGGATGATCCTCCGTACTCTCCAGATCTACCTGCTTATGACAGTTTTCCCAGCCGCCCGAGTAGCTCCATCACTCACCATAGAACTATATTTTCCCAATGATACTCCCCTCACCAACACTACTTCTCTCCACGGGACTTACTTTCCAAATACCCAGCTCCACAAAATGCCTATCCATCCCCTCGAGCATACCGAAAGCCTCCTGGATCAGGTTTCCGGCCAAATCAGGCATTTAGGAATGAGAGGTTGCTGAAACGAGAAAAGGCCCTCACCCTTATCGGAGAATCTTATGCAAGTCTGTTTGAAAGGCTAAAGCATGCTGGCCTGATTGAGCCACTCCCCGGATATATTCCAGACCGACGTGCAAGAAACTTTGATCCTACTGCACAATGCGCATACCACTCCAATGTCCGGGGGCATAGCATCGAGAGTTACCATTCGTTGAAAAGAGAAATAGAAAGAATGATTCACAAAAGATTGATTGTGATCAACGACAGTAATAAAGAGCATGTGAGTCCTCTTGGGGATGTATTGACTAAAGCTGAAGGTGTTGAAACAGATGCCGGCCTTGGCTGTATTAATGCAAAGCTTAGTGGCTGAGATACCGTGCTTGGTGATTGGGAAGATGCTCCATTTTTTGTCAGCCGGAGTAAAATGTTGGTGGTTTATTTTGTTGTCATTTCTGTTATCCGGGTTATTTCAGAGGTGTAATCCGGATATTCTTGTAACTCAAACCTTTCTATCCTTTTATTTTTGTCTAGATCCTTTGATCGTAACGTCTTAGTTAGTGTTGTCTAGGTTTGTTCAAAGGGTTGTACCCCATTTTATTGTGCTTTGAACTCTTCTCCCCGTCTGTCTAAAGTGATTCTCTGTCTTCCATTATCGCTAGTCATTTCTTTGGTTTAAGTCTTTTCCTTTCAATAGTTCTTTTTCTGTCAACTCTAGTGACATAGCATGCGCACATAATTTTGGCCTAATCTTGAAAGTTAATCATGAAGCAATTGGAAGATGATCTGGACACTTAAAGGAAATAAGAACAGTTTGAGATCATTTAAAGCCCGAACCATGTGAAACTGGGGCAGGTAAAACATAAGGAAACCATAAAAGCAAGTTGGCCATATTGACAAGGGGTCCGTGAGGTAGTTGCCCTACGGTATTTATTGACAAACAAAAAGGCGAATGTGTGGATATAGTTACCAAGTCTGGCACAATCTGAAAATGTTACGAGTGTTTGTTTAATTGTGTTGTTCATACTTGGCATGTTTTGAAGATTGGAATGACGGAGACATTTTGTTCTGCTATCCAAACACTTTATCCTTCGTTAACCCTTTGAGCCTTATTTGTTTTCTTTCATACCCCTCGTTCGGAATCAGTAGCAAAGATTAGAAGCACAAACATGGAAGATAAAGAAAAGAAAAAAAACAACAAAAAACAATAAAAACAACAAAAAAAAGAAAAATGAAAAGGAAAAGAAAACAAAGGAATTGGGAACTACGTTTGGCCTGATTCCTCAAAGAGGATACGTAGGCGCTTCACAGCTCGTTCATAGTGTAGCATAGTGTAAATAAAATCCTAAAATCCCCAAGCGAGAAACTGGGGCAAAAGTTGTGTTTATCATAAATAAACCTAGTTCCGAAGGTTGTAATTTTGAACCCAAATTGATTTGTTTTGACCCTTTTAATACCTTTTCTTTCTAGTCCTATCCAAATCCCACATTACGGTCCAAAGAAAGACCTTTCGATCAGTCTTCAAAAGAGGCCAAGTTAGACGAATGAGAGAGTCTTATCAGAACATAACGCTCTGATTCCCAATAGAAAAGACTCTGATTCCCAGCAGAAAAGACTCCGGTCCCCTACAGAAAAGAAATATGATAGAGTCTTAGCAGTAATACCCCAATCCCCACCTGAAAAGAAATAAAATGAGAGAATCTTACCAGTGAAAACCTTCACAGGCACCATGAGGCGATTGTAAGCTGAGAGAAATCAAAACGAGAGAGACTTGATAGTGAAAACCTTCGGGCACTACAAGTCGAATAAGGGAGAGAATCGGATGGAAATCACCAGACAAAGATTGTAAAAGGCAAATTAACGACGGAGGATAGGCTACATGTGCATGTCATGACCATTAGAGTTGCTATTCGCATTTGATAGGTTTTTATTTCATAGTTTTCCTTATTAGAGAGTCATCTTTTTCCTCTGTCTTTTATTTTTCCTTTTATCTTTCTCCTTTCATCGAAAAAATTCCCCAACATAGTCTGTTTGGTCAAAACAAGTGAGAAATGACTTCAGAATCTGCCATCAGCTTTCCAATTATGCAAGACAGAGTCTTGTTGGAACATCCAAGTGGCATAAGTCAGGAGGAACAAGTGCAAGGTCAGTGCCCAGAAGAATATTCCCCAGCAAGAGGAGATTGAGAAAAGGATGGACCAGTGTCAAGAAGGATATTCCCCGCACGAATCAAAGGTTATAGACCTCAAAGTCAAGTTCCATGGACAAATCAAGAAAAACAACGTGGAGAGCGATGGGCATGATTTGGGAAATTCATATAAGACTCACAGGTTGGGGAAATGCTTGTTCCCGAGCTATGCCAAAAAAGAAGAGGGACATCCCTAGAAGAAAAGGGTATCTTCAGTGACACGGATGAACGAAGAAAGTGGTTTATCAGTAAAACATTGCAAAATCTTCCAGGGGAACCAACTGTCATGGAAAAGATATGGGGTCAGATAAGAGGATAAAAGTGGAAAACAACAGTGAGAAGTTCGTGAATAAGGAAACGTCTAGCAGGTAGGAAGTTATTGGCCAAGTTTCAAGATGGCCAGATGACGCAAAGAATGGCAAGTCATTCTAAGACCTGCAGGAATATCCTCCCCAACAGTAATATCATCCCCAGAAAGTCTTGATAGTGTAATGGAACGCAGAACAGGGAAGGAGAAAGGGAAAGTCCATCCCCAGCAGGAGCATCACAACCAACCACCGCACTTTAAACTGATAGAATTTTCTTTGATTTGAAATAGGAACGGGAAGTGTCATTGATGGCAGAGAGGCATGATACAAGGAAGATTATCAAACTGGGGCAGAAAATTTTCTTTCCATTTTGAAAATTTTCTGGAAATCAGGTATCCATTTGGGGAAGAAGGAAGATAAGATGAGTCTTAAGGGAAATAGTCTTTGAACCAATATTATCCCCAGCAGTTTTGGAGGAAGGAAAACACCAGCTTTAAGAGAAGTAGTCTTAAAAGAAGCCAGATGACACAAGGGAAGTGTTCTTTGAACCAGTGTTATCCCCAACAGTGTTGAAAGAAGGAGAATAACAAGTTTTGATCCCCAGCAGACAGAAACAAAGGATGAAACTTGTGTCATCGCCAGGAGTTTGCAAATGAAGCGCCAGTTTTGAAGGAATGAAAATTCCCCGACAGGGTTATCCCCAACAGCTTTCAGAAGAACGAAACACAAGTTTTGAAGGAGAAAGATAACATAGTTTCGAAAAAAAAGAAGGAAAAGAAGAAGGGGAAGAAAGGAGATTCCCCCAGCAGTATTATCCCCGGCAGATAAGTAATTAATTCCCCAGCAGTGTTATCCCCAGCAGTTTCAAGGGAGGACAACACGAGTTTTTAAGGGAAGCAGTTTTGAAAGAAGGTAACTCAGGTAGAAGGAAATGGTCCAGGAGGCAGGAAGGAACGACGGCGAGGAATACATTCTAAGTTGAAAGTTGAAGTCGGGAGCCCGCCCGTATAATAGAGGAATACATTTTGAGTTGAAGTTGAAGTCGGGAGCCCACCCGTATAATAGAGGAATACATTTTGAGTTGAAGTTGAAGTCGGGAGCCCGCCCGTATAACAGCGGAATACATTTTGAGTTGAAGTTGAAGTCGGGAGCCCGCT
Source organism: Nicotiana glauca (assembly GCA_026770625.1). Lineage (NCBI taxonomy): Eukaryota > Viridiplantae > Streptophyta > Magnoliopsida > Solanales > Solanaceae > Nicotiana > Nicotiana glauca. Next base: position 26,025 of record MU671038.1, on the reverse strand, counting down.
CATATAATAGAGGAATACATTTTAAGTTGAAAGTTGAAATCGGGAGCCTGCCCGCATAACTGAGGAATACATTTGTAAATTTAAGATTGAAGTCGGGAGCCCGCCCGTATAACAGAGGAATACATTTCAAGTTGATGATGCAGTCAGGAGCCCGCCTGAAGAGAGGAATGGCGTTTTATTTCAAAGTTGTTGTTGAAGTCAGGAGCCCGCCTGAAGAGAGGAATGGCGATTTATTTTCAAGTTGATGATGAAGTCAGGAGTCCGCCTGAAGAGAGGAGTGGCATTTTATTTCAAAGTTGTTGTTGAAGTCAGGAGCCCGCCTGAAGAGAGGAATGGCGATTTATTTTCAAAGTTGGTTGAAGTCAGGAGCCCGCCTGAAGAGAGGAATGGCAATTTATTTTTTAAGTTGTTGTTGAAGTTAGGAGCCCGCCTGAAGAGAGGAATGGCAATTTATTTTCAAAGTTGTTGGTTGAAGTCAGGAGCTCGCCCGAAGAGAGGAATGTCGATTTATTTTTAAGTTGTTGGTTGAAGTTAGGTGCCCGCCTGAAGTGAGGAATGGCGTTTATTTTCAAAGATATTGTTGAAGTCAGGAGCTCGCCTAAAGAGAGGAATGGCGTTTTATTTTAAAGTTGTTGAAGTCTGGAGCCCGCCTGAAGAGAGGGATGACGTTTTATTTTAAAGTTGTTGAAGTCAAGAGCCCGCCTGAAGAGAGGAATGGCTTTTAAATTTCAAAGTTGTTGGTTGAAGTCAGGAGCCCGCCTGAAGAGAGGAATGGCAATTTATTTTCAAAGTTGTTGGTTGAAGTCAGGAGCCCGCCTGAAGAGAGGAATGGCGTTTATATCATTGAAGATGTTGTTGAGGTTGGGAGCCGCCCCGTATAACAGAGGAATACATTTCAGTCTTTACATTTCAAGTCTTGAAGTTAGTAACCCGCCGGAAGGCAGAAGGTTACAACAGAAAATCCCCAGCATAAATCCAAATTCATAAATCAGAAGGAAGGCAGCAATGGTGAATTCAAGCTTCAAAGGAACATTAACTCAAAGTTCATAAGAAGAAAATAAGCAGTTCAAGTTTGGCAATCAAAAGAAGCCGATGAGCCAAGCCAAAAGGAAGAGACATCCGACGAAGCACAAGCCAACAAGAAAGCAGGGCGATAAGAGCAAAGTTGAAGATCTAGATAAGATTAAGCAATTCATAGACTAGTTTAGTCTAACTTCCTGTTTTCTTTTTAGCCTGGTATAAAAAGGAGGTCGGCAAGCAGTAGCCGCAGCAGCAATAGCAGTAACAGTAAAACCACAGTTCCACGGTAGTCCCAGCTACCAAAACTTCCCGAACTACATTGACCTGATTCTCTTTTAGCCAGGGATATGTAGGAGACCTTTTGATGCAAAGGTTCGGCCAAATCTTTTCAAAAAATGCTTCACACGGAGTACTCAAACGGGCAAAAATCGCTCGGTCACTTTATCTTTGCACGAAAACTCTTCGTGTTATCGGACAAAGAGGGGCAGCTGTAAGCACGTGATTTTTGCCCTATACGAGAATTACTCCAAAAAATTTAAAATAAAATAGTTTTGTGTTGTGTGTGATTTTTGTGGATTTTTGTGTTATTTTTTTTTATTGTTTGCATTCGTCTGTGCGTGTTTATTTGTAAAAATTGATAAAAATACCAAAATATGGCATTCGCATTTAGGATTTGATTTTTAGTTAATCAAGAAAATTGTTGTTGTGTTCAAAACAAAAAATCACAAAAAAAAAGATAATGTACTTTGCATTTTCGGCATTTAATGTCCAAGTTGTGTGAGTATATTTTAATTGGTATTTAATTTAGCGTGATGATTATTATTAGGAGTTAATTAGCAATTTAGTTAATTTTTTATTTTTATAATTTAATTTAGAGTTTTGGTTTAATTAATTAGAAATTAAGGAAATAAAAATAAAGAGAAAATCAGAACTGGGCCAGTTAAAAAAATGAAAACCAAGCCCAATCTTTTCACATACCCGGTCCAACTGGTTAGGCTGCATAGACGTCCAAACGACGTTGTTTCGCCATCAAAAGATCTGAGTCGTTCAAGCCAAAGCGATCCAACGGACCACAGCCATTACCCATATTCATTTAGCCTAGCCCGACCCTGACCCGTTCTCTATACCCGGTCTAACCCGCCCCTTTATTTAGCCAAACGACGCCGTTCCCATTAAGTTAACCGATCCAGGCTGTTGATCTCGTTTGATCAAACGGCCAGGATCCATTCTCCTTCAGGCTATATAAACCCAAAACATACCCATCCCCCCCGAGCCAACCCCCCTTCTCTTCGTCTCTGACATTCAGAGACAGCCCCCAGCAACCTCCGCCACACTCCGCCATCGATCACCCACCGGAAATCGCCTCACGGTGGTTCCGGTGGTCCAAACAATACCATTTTTACACCACTTCTTCCCCATAACCTCCTTATCTCCAATCCACTATTGGTTTCCTTCGAATCCCAACCAGCCCCTTCGAATAATCGATCGAAGATTCCCGTCCAAAACCCTAGTTCATCTGACAACCACCAAAATCACACCATACCACCGTTAGACCTCCCTCATACCAAAACCAACATTAGTGTCCCTCGAATCGACCTGGAACCGGTCGAATATCAATTTAAAGCCAAGAACCCTAGCACCGCCACAAAATTCCCTGGTGGCGGCGCCAAACCTAAACTCTCCCCAAGTCACACCCCTGAACCTCTAGACTATCCTCGTCCCAAATCCCATGAGGTTTCAGCTCGAATCGAGCTGGAATTTGTCGAATATTAAACCAACTAGACGAGACCTAAAGAGCCAAAACCTAGAACCTGGCCGAGTAAAAAGGAAATTTGAGGCTCTTTATCGACATTAGTCGAGTGTTTTAAGTCGAGAACACTCGATTAAGGTCTGTTTGGACCTCAAAAGGTCGAGCCAAAGTTTCAGATGAGCACTGGGTGGAGTTTAGCCTGCAGTTTTAAGGTATTTCTTCTCTTTTCTCTGATTTTTCTTGTTGTTGTGTTTCCCTTTTATTTTATCTGATTAAGCTCTGTTTTAAGTGCATCACTTCAGTCAATTAATTCTCCTTCTACCCTTTCGGACCTTTTTCTTGGTCCATTTTTTTTATTCTTCTGATTGATTAGCACATGTTATAGGCTGTTTGAATCAATTGAATAGGCTGGTCCGTTAGTTTGATTTTACTCTGAAGTTTTCTTTTTTTGGTTTGGTTGAATAAGTCTAAGTAGTCAGTTCCCATGAGTTCTGGTACAAAAGGGTGGCTATTCCCATAGTTATTGGTTGTTATTACTTGTTCAAATTGTCCAGTTTGCTGTTTGTTGTTCATCATTTGTTTGGTTCTTTGCTCGTCCATTTCTGTTTGTCTAAGCTAATTAGGATTAGTTCCCAATATGGTTAGCTTATTCCCTGTGTCTGTGTGAATCAGTTTGACTTTACTAGTTCAATACATGTTGCCTTGAATCATTAGTTTCATTTGGATACTATTTGATCTAGTCTGAATGTAAGCTTGAACTGATTTTGATGAATAATCTTGATGTTGTTCTGTATTGAATTTAGTTTTGATATGCTTGTTAGGAGTCTGTTCAAATGGCTAAATAATTGATTGATAAGCTGATATGGTTTAGAAGAGGACAGGATTAGGACAGTAGTTCAATAAATCACAGGGGTTTCAGGGGTGTCTTCAGTAGTTCACAGTAAGTTTAGGGGTAATTTGGACTTGAAATTTTAAATGATTGAGTGCCCTGTCAATAAGAACTAGTGGACCACTAAAATAATGTATTGCTTAATAATAGTGGGGTACAAGACATAATGGTATTAAAAAATAGGCACCCATAACCCTTGGATAAAATAATGAACAAGACATATAGTAGAGGGGTTTCAGGAATATCAGGGATTTGATTTGTCTTAATAGGTTAGTGGAAAAACAAGCTGGAAAGGGGAGTCTGTGCTGGGTATATAAATAGGAGGAGTTTTGACAAGTGGGAGGACTGGAAGAGATAGAGGTCTTTTGAGCATAAAAAGAGAGAAAACATTGAACTGAAACATACAAAAGGGAAGTGAAAGAAATAGGGCTTAGACAGGGGACTTCATTTCAGCATTTTGTAGTTTTCTTTAATCAGTCCTTGAGTGTGTTACTGTTCCCTTGAGGCTGAGAGTTGTTTCTGGTTTGGTTTTGAATAGTTCAGGGTCTGATTGATTTAGATTTGATTGAAGTTTTGGTCTGCTGAAGTGGTGCAGTAGTTTGCTGTTCTATATCTGGTTTAATTCAAGATCAATTGAGTCTATTTGGGTGTTGAGTGTTGCTGTCTGGTTTTACGAACTTTATGGGTTGTGTTTGTGGCTGTTTGGAATTTCAAATTGCTACTGTAAACTGTTGTTGTATCACTGCTTACCTGCTACTGATCTTTCTTCTTCTTCCATTATAAACATTTCCAGGTACACATTTCTGAAATCATGTGTTGATGTAAGCATGAATTTGAAGCTGAAGTTGAAAAAATGAAAAATGAAAATATGCACATTTGCTTGCCTCATAGGATCTGTGTTCAAGATGTAGCAGTAGAACAAATGATAGGCAGTTTGTATTCATTTTAGGCTCATTCCAATTGTATTTACCTTGTATGAATTGGAATGTACTTGAGCTAATTTGGAACTATTAAATGCATGCTGTTAGATTAATTAGATGTATTCTATGTATTTAGCAATTTAGTTGGTTTGGCTGGTGATGATAGTATAATGCAGAATTTCAGTAGGCCTCTATATGTACTCCATTGACTGTTAAACTTGTGATGGTTTAGCAATAATTCTCATATAGTTAATACGTGTGTAGTTCAGCGTTTATTTCTATTTAATAGAAGTCAGAAATAGTTTGAGGTTACCAGTGGGTGATGGCCATGTCCAGTCCGATTTTGACACGTATTTCAGGCACCGTTTCGTATTGCGTTAGTTAATACCAACGGATTAGTTATTAATGTCAATTCTTTCGTTTCGTGGATTTCCTTATTTCAACATAGGTTTTAATAGTGTAGATTAGTAATTAATATCAGCAACTCGTTTGAATGATCAGGCACCATTGGCTCACTATTTAAACGAATTGTCTGTTTGATAATTTAAATGGCAGGCCGTGGGTTTCCAGTTAGGTAGCGCGTTCAAATTAAAAGGCGCTCCCTTTTGTTTGGACCCGAACTTGAACTTGAAACTCGATTTTGTAATGTTAAATAATTTGGATTTTTCCTTTTATTTTAGAGACAAAATAAATAGAAATTTATAGTTGCTTTAGTTTGGCCTTTAAATAAAATGAGACGAGCCTCGCCAAATAAAGCACAAGTTGCGGGGCCCTCGTTAAATGTATATATTAAAGCATTTAGAATTCGGGACGAGCTGTTTAGTGAATTTCACGGCCTTACCAAAAGATAATAATGCGTTAGTCTCTTTAGGCGCGTTTTTTTAATAAAATTGTATTCTTAAGTTTGGGTGCACATTTATGTGACCCAAATCCAAATCTTAACGAAGTCGAAACATGTCAATAACGACGGGTGCATTGATGCGACGTGGTTCGAGATGCGTTTTCACGACGTTGGAATTCGCTAAAAATAATAATAATAAAAGCGATTAAAAGGTAAAAATGCGCATAGGTTCGAACATGTATTAAAATCAGATAATTTAAGCCAAATATAACAGTTGAGCAACCGTGCTAGAACCACGGAACTCGGGAATGCCTAACACCTTCTCCCGGGTTAACAGAATTCCTTATCCGAATTTCTGGTTCGCGGACTCTAATACAGAGTCAATCTTTTCCTCGATTCGAGATTCAAACTGGTGACTTGGGACACCATAAATCTCCCAAGTGGTGACTCTGAATCTCTTAATAAACGAATCCCGTTCGATTGTCCTTCAATTGGAAAAACTCCCTTTATCACACCCTTTCACGGGGGTGTAGGTGAAAAAGGAGGTGTGACATTCATGAATTGACTTTCAAGAACTCTTGTTCTATCATATAGGTCATGGTGGACTCCAAACTTTTACTTCTCTACCTTCCATTTGCAAAGCTCGCTTAAAAAGTTAGCACTCAATCTTAAGATTCATGAAAGGTTCACTCATCTCTCATAAGAGAATGTCACAAGTGCGGCTTCAAGTACTATATGCTTGCCCCTCATGTAGATCACCACTAATGTAAGCTCACTCGGTTCGTAATTAAGTAGGACTTCTTTCGGTTGCAATGAAGGCTTTTGGATAAGGTTAGGATACCATATGGATAAGTGGTTACATCTTTCCTTAAGCACTCGATATTTTCATTTCTCGGCTCACAATTACCAATTCTTAGAGGAATTTTCTTTTTATTGGGGACTATAGAGACTTGACATCACTCTTTCTTGTTAATTTCTGTCACGACCCAAAATCCCTCCGAATGAGTTGTGATGGCACCTAGTCTCTAAACTAGGTAAGCCTAACATTAATAGAAAATAATATGAATATTCACTAACTTTAAATTATATAACTCTGAACACTTACAATTTCCAAAATCGGTGGTACTAGTCATAAGCTTTTCTAAGAGTAGTTATACAAAATAAATACAACACTATTCTAGGACAAGAAGGAACAAATGAAAGCAAATGCAAACGAAAGTGACTCTGAGGCCTGCGAACGCAGTAGCAGGTTTACCTTGCGTCTCCACCACGACGATCCGCATGACTACTACCGATCAAATACATGGACTTGTACACAAAAAAATATACAGAAGCGTAGTATGGTCACACCACGGCGGTGCCCAGTAAGAATCAAGACTAACCTCGGTGGGTTAGTGACGAGGAACAGTCAAGACACCTACTAGTCCAATAAATTAAACATGTTTTAATAATGAATTAGCAAGATAAAATTAACAAAGTAATATTAATAGAGGGAGTAATCCAACTACAAATAGTAGAGACAATAAAGGAAAACACGGATAAAAATGAATGACAATCAAGTAGAGTAACACCAACATGACTGGAACACAGAAAAGTAAGGATACGTTCAAACAAAGAAAGTAATGCCAACTCAATCCTCCACATCATTTCTAATACACAATTCCGACCATCTCAATCCTCGGTATCACATGTCATAATATCGCATTCCACGCCTTTAGTACACATGGCTCCTTGTGCCCACATATCTCTATCTCATTTTGATCAACATCATCCTCATGGCACTCCGTACATATGGTTCATAACCAATACAACATATGGTTCAGTAAATATGTTCAAGGAGTCTCATTTATATAATAATAATAAGTAGATTACGACTTCTAAACCAATTAGGGAATCAACAAGAAAAGAAAAGTCATTTTTTAGAAATCATTTGAATAAGAAAATACACTTTTTAAATAAAATATAATATTGAATGAACTATTACATTTAATATAGGATTTTAAATGAAATTAAAAATTAGTAGAGATTCCCTTTTAAGTAAGATTCAACATCATTGGGTTAAAGAAAATTTAATTGAGGAACTAGTTGATATAGACAATAACATTTATAGAAATTGAGTTATAGAAAGGTGTATATATATATACTCAACGGATGCAAATTTAAAAATCATTTATATCAATTTAGTACTAATTCCTTTATTTTTAAATCACGATACTACTAATAACTTCACAGGACAGGAGGAAATGATTCGACATAATAAATTTACTTTAAGGTCTAATTCATCAGAGTAATATTTTCGGGAAAAAGTCAAGGAACAACGGCAAGTCAATCTCTCAATTCCAAAAGTCCGACCCTCAAAACCCAGTGAAACCTGGGTTACAAATCGTCAAAGTTTTAAACAAATGGACCAGGGTCTTCTCATGTTCAGCTATAACTAAATCCTAAATGGAATGTAAAACCACCGAATAACTTGTACAGTCAGAGAGGAATATATATATATATATATATATATATATATATATATATATATATATATATATATATATATATATATACATATATATATATACACATATATATATATAGTGCATCCCGATCCTACCAATCCTCCCTTATTCCTTCGTAACAATTACAACAACAACAACAACAACCCAGTAAAATCCCACAAGTGGGGTCTGGGGAGGGTAGTGTGTACGCAGACCTTACCCCTACCCCAAGGGGGAAGATAGGCTGTTTCTGAAAGACCCTCGGCTAAATATAATAAATAAGACAAAAAAGACAAAAGAAGAGAGTATTAAATTCACCGCGGAAATCATACGGTAAAGGGAACATAGAAAGCAGGAAAAGAAAAATAATAATAATAATAATAATTCAAAGCAGAAACGATGGTTTGTAAATCGATCCTACATTAAAAATAGAAAATAGTAAAACTCGACATTGCCCCTAGCTATCTTAGACAAAAACCCACCGAACTAGTCCACTACCTCCTAGCCTACAACTGAAATACGCGACTTCCATAACTTTCTATCAAGTGTCATGTCCTCGGAAATCTGAAGCCTCGCCATATCCTGCCTGATCACCTCTCCCCAATACTTCTTAGGCCGCCCTCTGCCTCTTCTCGTGCCTTCCACGACCAACCGCTCACACCTCCTTACTGGAGCATCTAGGCTTCTCCTCTGTACATGACCGAACCATCTGAGCCTCGCTTCCCGCATCTTGTCA
>MU671038.1:0-12199 GCA_026770625.1 Nicotiana glauca | reverse complement strand
CCCCCCGAATAAAAGTAAGCATTGTCCCCAATGCTTAGCAAAATAAGAGTGAAAGAAGAGAGGGTGAAGAAAACTCCCTAAGGATCCTTGGACATTTCAGTATCCCAGCAATATATCTCCCTCGGGGTTATCCAACTATATCTCTTCATCATCATATCTAGGCGCGGCGGGAGTGGTGAACATCACACGCACTGCCTCAGCAGTATCGTGAGTAAGTCGTGGCTCTCAAACTAGCCTGTGGTGGTGGTAGAGGGATTGATTTTCTTTTTTGGGTTGGTCGCATCCATTAGCGAATACCAGTCGAATGGCTTCTTCTGCTTCACCTTGGTGTCAAAATATCTCGGTTCTACCTTTGCATCGGTGAAGTAGTCTGTGATGGTGTTAGGATAAGGGTAGGATGAGCTATCCTACCATGCTATCAAGGAAATGTCAGCCGACATCACGATACCCACATTAATTGGGTATCTGTCACGACCCAGATTTTCCCACCCTCGGGAGTCGTGATGGCGCCTACTCGTAAAAGCTAGGCAAGCCAAATTTAATTACCTTTCGTTTACAACATAGCCCCTTTTTAACAATTTATGGCAACAATATAAAAACAACAAAATTATACAGTAGCTGAAGTCTTAATTATAGAAACTGAATCAAAATGCAGAATAGTCAATATAGTCTCTACCCAAGACTGGTGTCACAATACTCACGAACTGCTAAGAAATACTAAATACAAAGCTCTGAAAGAACACATAAGTTGTTTGTCTCGAATACAAGGAGGCAACAGACTAAAAAGAGAGAATAAGGGAGACGTAGGCCTGCGGACGCCTGCAAGGCTACCTCGGGTCTCGCTGGACTGAAAGCCTGCTCCCGTACTACTGCTGTTGCCGCTCGAAACCTGGACCTGTGCAAATAGCACAGAGTTTAGCATCAGCACAACCGACCCCATGTGCTGGTAAGTGTCTAGCCTAACCCCAGCGAATTAGTGATGAGGCTAGACTGGACTACCACATAAACATGTACAATTATATATATACAGCGAAATCGAAAAAACAAGACAAGTAAATATTATGGAAGGGTGAGCATGTTGTGGGGAGATAACAACATTAACAATAAATCCAGAATAACAATCTAAGGGCAGCTTGGAATTTATAGCGGACAAGAAACAAATACCCAAATAAACACACTTGTATCAATAATTGTTGCGGCGTGCAACCCGATCCCAATATATAATAACATTGTTGCGGCGTGCAACCCGATCCATATCATTTAACATTGTTGCGGCGCCCAACCCGATCCATATCATTTAACATTATTGCGGCGCACAACCCGATCCATATCATTTAACATTGTTGCTGCGCGCAACCCGATCCACAAATATCATTCAAATGTACAGCATCACCCTTCGTGCTTTAACACTCTTCCTCACCCAATCAACAATCACAAACAAGGGCAAGGGAAATAATAAAACAAGAATGGAAGCCCCAGCAAGGGTACACAAACAAACAAATAAAAACCCGTCAAGGGTACTACATCAATAACTGCAACGTCTCGGCAAGGTAATAAATCATTAACCCTTCTCTTTCTTTCACTTTCATCTCGTATTTCACAATATCACTTGAGCCTAAGCTCCAAGGAGTTACTTATCTCATACACCTTCACAATTTGTATTTCGATTCGAGCTAATGCCCACGAAGTTCCAAGATCATAATTTCTATCACAAGGTCTTTGCAACATATAGAAGCCATCAATTAAGCATGGAAGTCATAACAATAACCAAACTATCCACAAATAAGGACTCACGGCCATGCTAGTCACCAATGTATAGGAACTCATCACCATGCCTATAGATCGTACTCGATCAATTAGCAAGTAGCAAACAAGACATAGTATCAATTAGCAAGTAGCAAACAAGACTCAACTCCTATTCCCTCAAGCTAGGGTTAAACCAAACACTTACCTCGATGCCTTGAATTCCACTCAAACCTCATCTATCACTTTACCCCATGATTCCGCCTCCAATCCGCTCAAATCTAGTCACAAATTGCTTAATTACTTTAATCAAAACTAAATGAATCAATTTGAATGCATAAAAATAAATTTCCCAAGTTTTTCCCCAAAAATTGTAAAATTGCCCCCGGGCCCACGTGGTCAAAACACGAGGTTCGAACCAAAACCCAGTTACCCATTCCCCCACGAACTCAAATATGTAATTTGTTTTAAAATCGGACCTCAAATTGAGGTCCAAATCCCCAATTTTTATAAAACCTAGGTTCTATCCAAAACCCCCAATTTCACCCATGAAAATCATTGATTTTAAGTGGAAAACATGTTAAATGATGTTAAGATTGAAAGAATTGAGTAAAAATCGACTTACAAATGATTTGGAATGAAACTTGTTCTTGAAAAATCGCCCAAGGAGTTGTATTTTGAAAGTGCAGTGAAAAATGACTTAAAATTCGACTAAGTGTGAAATTGTTGGGTCTCTGATGTCGCATTTGCGAACCCCGACCCAAATTGGGAATTGCGAACTCTGCTTCGCATTTGCAAAGCCAGGCATATGAGGGGACCTTCGCATTTGCGAATAAAAGGTCTCGCATTTGCGAACCCTGGATCTTTGCATTTGCGAAGAAAAATATCGCATTTGCAATCCTTGTCAGGCCTGGGCTGGTTTCGCATTTGCAAACCAGCCTTCGCATTTGCGAACCAGGATTTGCAAATGTGAAGCCTACAGGCCTGTTCATACCAGATTTTTCTTAAGTTTAAAATACACACTGACGCCTATCCAAAGCTCACCCGAGCCCTCGGGGCTCCAAACCAAATATGCACACAACCTCAAAAATATCCTACTGACTTATCCGTGCGATCAAATCGCCAAAATAACATCATATACATCGAATTCATAATTTCCTCCAAGTTTTCATACAACATCAAATTTCCATTTTAGGTCCGAAACACGTCAAACGACGTCCGTTTTCAACCAAATTTCACAAGAAGCTCTTAAACCATATATAAGACTTGGACCGGGCACCAGAACCAAAATACGGGCCCGATACCACATTCTTTTAATCAAATTTCATTCCCAATTTACTTAATTATAGTTCTCTAGTTACTCGTGCACAAGCAACAACAGTTATGGATCTGATTGAGGAGCGCAGGGACTTCTAGTGAGAGCTTGTGACCATCGCAGTGACCGCACTTCAACAGCGATTGTCGCTCTATTTCATTGGTAGGAACAAGGCCAGGCACCTCCCCCCTATTTCCAGAAAATGATTTCACACAAAAATTCATTTCTCGGACTTAGGACCTCAAAATTCGATTCCGGGCATACGCACAAGTCCCATATTTTTCTACGGATCCTCTGGGACTGTCAAATCATGGGTCCGGACCCGTTTACCCAAAATGATGACCGAAGTCAAATTTATTCATGTTAATATCAAAATTTAGCATTTTTCACACAGAATTCATATTTAAGCTTTCTGGCTACGTGCCCCGAGTGCGCACACAAATCGAGACAACCCCAAATGAGGTTTTCAAGGCCTCGGAAGCACAGAAATAGTAAGGAAACAAGTGACAACCTCCACATCTAAAACAATCGTTCGTCCTCGAACGGACAAAAGAAAGAAGTACCTAAGTCAGGGAAAAGATGAGGATAACGACTCTGCATATCAAACTCGGACTCCCAGGTCGATGCCTTAGGGGGTTGACATCTCCACTTAACACGAACAGAAGGAACACTCTTGGATCTCAACTGACGAACCTGCCAGTCTAGAATAGCTACCGGCTCCTCCTCATAAGACAAGTCCTTGTCCAACTAGACAGTGCTGAAATCTAACACGTGGGCTGGATCTCCGTGATACCTCCGAAGTATGGATACATGAAAAACTGGATGCACGGCTGATAATCTAGGCGGCAATGCAAGTGTATAAGCCACCTCTCCTACTCGATCAAGAATCTCAAACGGACCAATGAATCTAGGGCTAAGCTTGCTCTTCTTCCCAAACCTCATCACGTCCTTCATAGGCGACACTCGGAGCAATACTCACTCACTAACCATGAAAGCTACATCTCGAACCTTGCGATCTGCATAGCTCTTTTGCCTCGCCTGAGCCGAACGAAGCCTATCCTGAATGATCTTGACCTTGTCCAAGGCCTCTTGAACCAAATCCATACCTATCAACCAAGCCTCTCCCGGCTCAAACCATCCAATCGGAGACCGAAACCGCCTATCATATAAAGCCTCATAAGGAGCCATCTGGATGCTCGAATGGTAGCTGTTGTTGTAGGCAAACTCCGCTAAAGGCAAGAACTAATCCTACGAACCTCCAAAGTCAATAACACAAGCTCGAAGCATATCCTCTAAAATCTGAATAGTCCGCTCGGACTGACCGTCCGTCTGGGGATGAAATGCAGTGCTCAACTCAACCTGTGTGCCCAACTCTCACTGAACTACTCTTCAGAAGCGCGAGGTAAACTACGTACCCCCATCCGAAATGATATATGCTGGCACACCATGAAGTCGAACAATCTCCCGGATATAAATCTCAGCTAATCTCTCGGATGAATAGGAGACTGCCACATGAATGAAATGCATTGACTTGGTCAGCCTATCAATAATGACCCAAACTGCATCGAACTTCTTTCGAGTCAATGGAAGTCCGGTAATGAAGTCCATAGTGATCCTCTCCCACTTCCACTCGAGAAGCTCAATTCTCTGAAATAAACCACCAGGCCTCTGATGCTCATACTTAACCTGCTGATAATTCAAACACTGAGCCACATATGCAACGATATCCTTCTTCATTCTATGCCACCAATCATGCTGCCGCAAGTCCTGATACATCTTTGCGGCGCCCGGATGAATAGAGTACCGGGAACTATGAGCCTCCTCCAATATCAACTCTCGAAGTCCGTCCACATTAGGCACACATACTCGGCCCTGCAATCTTAAAACTCCATCATCACCTAAGGTAACCTGCTGGGCACCTCCATGCCACACCGTGTCTCTAAGGACACACAAATGGGGAGCATCAAACTGCCGATCACAGATACGCTCCAATAATGAAGAACGAGCGATCGTGCAAGCCAACACACGACTGGGCTCAGAAACATCCAATCTCACGAACTAATTGGCCAAAGCATAAACATCCAAAGCAAGCGGCCTCTGACTGACTGGAATATAAGCAAGACTACCCATACTGGCCAACTTCCTACTTAAAGCATCGACCACCACATTGGCCTTCCCCGGATGATATAAAATGGTGACATCATAGTCCTTCAACAACTCCAACCACCTTCTCTGCCTCAAATTCAATTCCTTTTGCTTGAACAAGTACTGAAGGCTCTTGTGATCAGTGAACACCTCACATACCACGCCATACAAATAGTGCCTCCAAATCTTCAAGATGTGAAAAATAGCTGCCAACTATAAATCATGCACTGGATAGTTCTTCTCATGAATCTTCAACTGTCTCAAAGCATAGCCAATAACCTTGTCATCCTGCATCAACACTGTACCAAGCCCAATACGAGAAGCATCACAATAAACGATATAAGGCCCAGATCTTGTAGGCAAAACTAATATTGGTGTCGCAGTCAGAGCTGTCTTGAGCTTCTGAAAGCTCACCTCACACTCGTCCAACCATCTGAACTGGGCACCCTTCTGGGTCAACCTGTTCATCGGGGCTGCAATAGATGAAAACTCCTCTACAAACCGATGGTAGTACCCTGCCAATCCCAAGAAACTCCGAATCTCTATAGCTGATGCTGGTCTAGGCCAGTTCTTGACTGCCTCAATCTTTTTCGGGTCCACCTGAATACCCTCCACTGATACAACGTGACCCAGAAATGCTACTGAACTCATCCAGAACTCACACTTGGAGAACTTGGCATATAACTGACTATCCCTCAGAGTCTGAAGAACCACTCTAAGGTGCTGCTCGTTCTCCTTATAGATGCGGGAGTATACCAAAATATCATCAATAAAGACTATCACGAACATGTCCAAATATGACCTGAACACTCGATTCATCAACTCCATAAATGCTGCTGGGGCATTGGTCAACCTAAATGACATGACCAAGAACTCATAATGCCCATACCGAGTGCGGAAAGTTGTCTTAGGGACATCGGATGCCCTAATCCTTAACTGATGGTAGCCAAATCACAAGTCAATCTTGAAGAATACCCTGGCACCCTGAAGCTGGTCGAACAAATCATCAATCCTCGGTAGTGGATACTTATTCTTAATCGTTACCTTGTTCAATTGTCGATAATCTATGCATATCCTCATCGATCCGTCCTTCTTCTTGACAAATAACACTGGCACGCCCTAAGGCAAAAAACTTGGTATAATGAAACCCTTCTCTAGCAAATCCTGCAACTGGTCCTTTAACTCCTTCAGCTCTGGCGGGGCCATACGATATAATGGGATAGACATGGGCTGGGTGCCTGGAGCCAAATCAATACAGAAATTAATGTCCCTATCGAGTGGCATACTCGGCAGGTCTGAAGGGAAAACATTTGGAAACTCCCGGACAATAGGCACAGAATCGATAGGAGGGACCTCAGCACTGGAATCACGAACAAAGGCCAAATAGGCCAGACACCCCTTCTCGACCATACGTCGAGCCTTCACGTAAGAAATGATGTTGCGGGTAGAATAACTTGAAGTGCCTCTTCACTCTAAACGAGTCATATCTGGCAATGCTAAGGTCATAGTCTTGGCATGGCAGTCCAAGATAGCGTGATAGGGTGATAACCAGTCCATACCCAAAATGATATCAAAGTCAAGCATATCTAAAAGCAACAAGTCTACACGGGTCTCAAGACCCCCAATCTCTACAATATACGAACTATGGACTCGGTCGACCATGATAGAGTCATCCACCGGTGTAGACACATATACAGAAATACCCAAAGCATCATTAGGCATGACGAAGCATGGTGCGAAATAAGATGAAACATATGAATACGTAGACCCTGGATCAAATAGTGCCGAAGCATCTCGATCACAAACCAAAATTGTACCTGTGATGACTGTATCTGAAGCCTCAGCCTCGGGCCTAGCCTAAAGAGCATAACAACAGGGCTGGGCCCCACCACCCTGAACTGTATCCCTAGGTCGATCTACTACTAGCTGACCTCCGCCCCTGGTGGTCTGAGCTCCACCTCTATGACCTCTACCTCCACCTCTATGACCTCTACCTCTACCTCTGGCTGGTTGTGGAGCTCTGGTGCCTGAATCATATGACGGGGACCTTGCTGCTGCGACTGAATACCCCTAAATCTTGGGCAGGCCCTCCTGATATGACCATACTCACCGCACTCATAACATACCTCCGAAAGTTCTGGCTGAGGAAACTGTGGTTGGCCTTGGCGACCTGTATGACCTCCACAAAAACTCTAAAGTGGCGGTGCGCTGATAGGAGCTGTCGGTGCACTGAATGACTGCTGATTAGGATAGTTTGCCTGATAACCACGTCCACCTGATGTACCGTGAGAAACCTGAAGGGCCGATTGAAAGGGTCTAGGAGGATGGCCTTTACCATAAGAATCTCTACCTCCACACAAGGTACCACTGAATCTACCAGAATGACGGGCTCTCTTGTCTCCCCAGTGACCACCTCCCTGTGACAGGACCATCTCAACTCGGCGGGCCACATTGGCCGCTTCCTGAAAGTTGATCTCACTACCAGTCTCCATAGCCGTCTGGAGACAAATCGGCTGAATCAAACCATCAATAAATCTCCTCACTCTCTCTCTCTCGGTGGGAAGTATGACAAGAGCATGGCGAGCTAGATCAATAAACCTGGTCTCATACTGAGTGACCATTATAGAACCATGCTGGAGGCACTCAAACTGCCTCCGATAAGCATCCCTCTGAGTAACGGGGAGAAATGTCTCCAGGAACAACTCTAAAAATTGATCCCAAGTCAAAGACGGCGACCCTGCTAATCTAGCTAAACAGAAATCCGTCCACCAAGTCTTGGCGGATCCAGATACGCGAATGCAGCAAAATCAACTCCATTGGACTCAGCAATGCCCATGTTCCGAAGAACCTCGTTGCAGCTATATAAGAAATCATAGGTTTCCTCAGATAAAGCACCGCTGAATGTAGTAGTGAAGAGCTTGGTGAACCTGTCCAACCTCCACAAAGCATCTGCCGACATAGCCGCGCCATCGTTGGTCTGAGCAACTACCCCCGACTGAACTGCCATAGCTGGCTGAACCACTGGAACCTAACCGTGGGGAGCTACCTGCTCTGGAGTATGTGTAGCAGGAGTCTGGGCTTCTCCTCCAGCCTGAGAAGTATCTGGTGCTACAGGAAGCAATCCTGCTCGGTTGACACTCTCCATGAGACCAACCAATTGGACTAGAGCGTCCTGAAGAACTGGGGTAGCAATAAACCCCTCTGGGACCTGAGCTGGGCCCACCGGAACTGCTGCGGCTGGGGCCGGAACCTCCTTGTCAAAGTCAACCTTAGGCTCCGCCACTGGTACTGCTGCTCAGGGCTGAGCTCCGCCCCTACCTCGGCCTCTAGCACGGCCTCGCCCTCTGCCCCTAGCGGGAGCTTTCTGGGGCTCGGACTGCTGATCAATAGATAAGAAAGCGCATGTTCTCGCCATCTACAAAAGAACATAGTAGAAATTCAATTAGCATTGAGAAACGGAACCGCACGACAAGAAAGAAGAAAATGTGAAACTTTTCCTAACTCTGTAGCCTCTTGGATAAATACAGACGTCTCCGTACCGATCCCTCAGACTCTACCAAGTTTGTCCATGAGTTGTGAGACCTATGTAACCTAGAGCTCTGATACCAACTTGTCACGACCCGAATTTTCCCACCCTCGGGAGTCGTGATGGCGCCTACTCGTAGAAGCTAGGCAAGCCAAATTTAATTACCGTTCGTTTACAACATAGCCCATTTTTAACAATTTATGGCAACAATATAAAAACAACAAAACTATACAGTAGCTGAAGTCTTAATTATAGAAACTGAATCAAAATGCAGAATAGTCAATATAGTCTCTACCCAAGGCTGGTGTCACAATACTCATGAACTGCTAAGAAATACTAAATACAAAGGTCTAAAAGAACACATAAGCTGTTTGTCTCGACTATAAGGAGGCAACAGACTAAAAAGAGAGAATAAGGGAGACGTCAGGCCTGCGGACGCCTGCAAGGCTACCTCGGGTCTCGCTGGACTGAAGGCCTGCTCTCGTACTACTACTGCTGCTTCTGCTCGAAACTTGGACCTGTGCAAATAGCACAGAGTGTAGCATCAGCACAACCGACCCCATGTGCTGGTAAGTGTCTTGCCTAACCCCAGCAAAGTAGTGACGAGGCTAGACTGGACTACCATATAAACCTGTACTATTATATATATACAGCGAAATCGAAAATACAAGACAAGCAAATATTATGGAAGGGGGAGCATGTTGTGGGGAGATAACAACATTAATAGTAAATCCAGAATAAGCATCTAAGGGCAGCTTGGAATTTACAGCGGACAAGAAACAAATACCCAAATAAATACACTCGTATCATTAATTGTTGCGGCGCGCAACCCGATACTAATATATAACAACACTGTTATAGCGTGCAACCTGATCCATATATATCATTGTTGCGGCGGGCAACCCGATCCATATCATTTAACATTATTGCGGCGCGCAACCCAATCCACAAATATCATTCAAATGCACGGCATCACCCTTCGTGCTTTAACACTCTTCCTCACCCAATCAACAATCACAAACAAGGACAAGGGAAATAATAAACCAAGAATGGAAGCCCCGGCAAGGGTACACAAACAAACAAATAAAAACCCGGTAAAGGTACTACATCAATAACCGCAATGTCCCGGCAAGGGAATAAATCATTAACCATTCTCTTTCTTTCACTTTCATCTCGTATTTCACAATATAACTTGAGCCCAAGCTCCAAGGAGTTACTTATCTCATACACCTTCACAATTTGTATTTCGAGCCGAGCCAATGCTCCACGAAGTTCCAAGATCACAATTTCTATCACAAGGTCTTTGCAACATATAGATGCCATCAATTAAGCATGGAAGGCATAACAACAATCAAACTATCCGCAAATAAGGACTCGCGATCATGCTAGTCACCAATGTATAGGAACTCATCACCATGCCTATACATCGTGCTCGATCAATTAACAAGTAGCAAACAAGACTCAACTTCTATTCCCTCAAGCTAGGGTTAAACCAAACACTTACCTCGATGTCTTGAATTCCACTCAAACCTCATCTATCGATTTACCCCGCGATTCCATCTCCAATCCGCTCGAATCTAGTCACAAATTGCTCAATTACTTTAATAAACACTATATGAATCAATTTGAATGCATAAAAATGAACTTCCCAAGTTTTTCCCCAAAAATTGCGAAATCGCGCCCGAGCCCACATGGTCAAAATCGGAGGTTCGAACCAAAACCCGGTTACCCATTCCCCCACGAACTCAAATATGTAATTTGTTTTGAAATCGAACTTCAAATTGAGGTCCAAATCCCCAATTTTTAGAAAACATATGTTCTATCCAAAACCCCCAATTTCACCCATGAAAATCATTGATTTTAAGTGAAAAACAAGTTAAATGATGTTAATGATTGAAATAATTGAGTAAAAATTGACTTACAAATGATTTGGAATGAAACTTGTTCTTGAAAAATCGTCCAAAGAGTTGTATTTCGAAAGTGGGGTGAAAAATGACTTAAAATTCGACTAAGTATGAAATTGCTGAGTCTCTAATGTCGCAATTGCGAACCCTGACCTAAATATGGGAATTGCAAACTCTGCTTCGCATTTGCGAAGCCAGGCATATCAGAGGACCTTCGCATTTGCGAATAAAAGGTCTCGCATTTGCGAATCCTAAACCTTCGTATTTGTGAAGAAAAATATCGCATTTGCGATCCTTGTCAGGCCTGGGCTAGTTTCGCATTTGCAAACCACCCTTCGCATTTGCGAGTTCGCATTTGTGAACCAGTGCGAAGCCTGCAGGCCTATTTGTGAGCACGTGATTTTTTGCCCTAAGCAAATTATTCCTAAAAAAAAACAAACAAAATGATTTTTACAATTTTTGTGGAAATTTATTGCATTTTTGTGTTATTTAGCTGCATAATAATTCATGTTAAATACAAAATATGCATTTGCATTTAGGAAAATTCATTTCACATTTAGTAGGTATTAATGCATTTTTGAACAATTTAAAGAAAATCAAAATAGCATTTTGTGCTTTAATTGAAAAATTGCCATAAAATAGAAGTTAATTAGTTTAACAATTTTAATAAAATCAAAAATAGATACAAAATAGAAAAATACAGAAAATACAAAAGAAATTGAAATACCGAAAATAATAATACAAAATACAAAAGAAAAGAAAATAAAAAATACAAAAAAAAAGAAAGAAAATACAAAAATACAAAAGAAAAAGGAAATACAAAAAAAAATAATAATAATACAAAGGAAATATAGAAACAAAATAATAAATACAAATAAATAGGGCCAAAACAAAACTTTTAGCCCAAAATGGGTAAATACCTANTTAAAGCTTGATCTTCTGAAGGAAATAAAACGACGACGTATTGAGTCGTCAATCTTGGCCGTTCATTTGATTGATCTAACGGACGAGGTCGTTTGCTTATTTAATTGGACGACGTCGTTTAGAGGCTCCACGCAATCTGGGTCGTCGATCCATATAATCCGACGGTCACGATATATTAAAATCATTTTTAATATACCACATATACATACACACAGTTTATTACATTTCTTCCCCATCTACCGTAGTCGCCCCCTTTCTCTCCACAGATCCCGCCGGAACCCTACCGGCGGGAGACGCAACTTTTGCCAATCGCCACCCAAAATACACCATAGACGTAGTTCAACCTCCTCTTTCCACTCCTAAACTCCGTTTCCCTCGAATCAGTCCGCATCACCTCGAATATCTCGATCAGTGTCGCCGGAACCCTAACTCCGACGAACACTGGTTCGTCCAAATCACCCCTAAATCATTCTATAACATCATCTTTGCACTCTTAACCCAAATCTGAAACCCTCGAGTCCCAAAGATCCCTGGAAAACCCAAAACTAATAAAGAGAAGTCTACCGACATTTTAAAAGTTCAAGAAAAGACCATGCAAGGCCCTTGGACGACCGGATGTTTCTTTAAAGAGAAAAATAAGGA
>MU671032.1:17985-31243 GCA_026770625.1 Nicotiana glauca | reverse complement strand
CAATGCAAAACCTTTGAATTTACTTGTTAACAATGTAAACATTTGAATTTGTAAGTTTGAAATTTGAATTATGAAATAAAAGTAGCACTTGCATTAAGTGCAATTTTTTCTCATCTACCTTGTATTCTTTAAATTAATACAAAGTATTAATATAACTTACAAATTATAATAGTTATACAAAATTCCAAAAAAAAAAATTAAAAATATAGTAAACCCGGCCCGGCCCGGCCCGTATAACCCGTAACCCGTACGGTTCGATTTTTACCCGGATGAACCCCAACCCGTTAAACCCGTTAAGACATAACCCGTAACCGGCCCGGACCCCAACCCGTAGGGGTTCAATTTCCACGGGCTCGGACCGGCCCGGCCCACCCGCTTAACACCTATACTACGAACTCAACCATGCGATTAAATCACCAAAATAACATCATAAATGAGGAATCAAACCTCAAAATCATTACTTTTCCATTAAACTTCATAAACTTTCATTTTTTGATATTTAGGTCCGAAACACATCAAATGACGTCCGATTTAAACCACATATAAGACATGTACCGGGCGTCAGAACCAAAATACGGGCCTGATACCAACGCTTTCTAATCCATTTTCATTTCAAAATTTCATATTCATTTCAGAAAAATAATTTCTTTCAAAAATTCATTTCTCGGGCTCGGGACCTCGGATTTCGATTCCGGGCATGTGCCTGGGTCCCATATTTTTCTACGGACCCTCCGGGACCGTCAAATCATAGGTCCGGGTCCGGTTACCTAAAATGTTGACCAAAGTCAACTTTATTCATATTAATATCAAAATTCATCAAATTTTTCACAGAATTCATATTTAAGATTTTCGGCTACGCGCCCGAACTGCGCACGCAAATCGAAGCGACTAAAAATGAGATTTTCAAGGCCTCGGAAGCATTGAACGAATGAGAAAACAGGTAATAACCCTTTAGGTCGTCACATCCATACACTAATCATCAGTAATAGTCTAATACCATCTTATCAACTTCTTTTTATATTTTTCACTTGTGTTTAGTATTCATATTGGGAGCCCGATTAATCATGATTACGCACTACGCGCGTAAAGCCTATTAAAGAGGGAAGTGCTTCCTATCATAATTTTTTTTTCATTTTAAAGGCTCGAAGTTTGATTAATGGTGGAGAGATCGTATATATCCCTTGGTGGTATAATCAACTTGTTAAGGAGGTATCCTGCCATGATGCTAAACGTGAGGCAATCATTGAAGCAATATTAATTAAGTTAATTTTATTTATATAAAGGGGATTTTTGTAACATCCTCTTGTTCAAGATTTTTTACATTAATTATCTCATGGTTAAGGATATAACATTATTATCCCGAAATTGAGGCGACTATAGTCATGTCTCTCAAGAATTATTGTTAAATATATTCCTTGAATTTTGGGTAGAATTAGCATAATAGAAACAAGTTGATGCTTTTCATATCCCCTAAAATGAGGATTTTTTAGAATTATTTTTAGTACAAAATAATGGTAGCATGCACAAGATCCAATGGCAGAAATAATATGTTTGAGAATTAATTTACAAGTCATCATTCAATTAAAATGCAAGTTTGGAGTAAAATCTAAGCACCTTTAATTTGTTATTTTGTTCAATTTTCAACCTTTATATTTTTGTAAGGTACTTTATATATATGAAGCCTTGTTTGACGGAAATGCAAGATAATAATGCTTACTATAGATCTAATTTGATTCGCACCTTAATTCTTTGGACTTCTAGTATAACAGAAGCTTAGTGTATTGGACTGCTTTTTCATTTTTATTTGTAGCTTTATATCCAAATTCACGCGGTCTAAATCGAGGCAATTAAATAATACCATGACCAAAAAGAAAACTAAATCAACATAATTTTTTTTTTTTTGCCTCCAAGAGAAATGAGATTCCAAGTTCAGCATAATCCAATAGTAATTTTTGCTTAAACGTTTGTGTTGAAAAAATTCATTTAATATATATGAACAATTTATCGATAACTTAGTAAGTTGTTGTTTCTGATATTCAGAACCCATAAACTCAAAATTCGAGCTCCCGATAATAAGAGCTTATTTGTTGAAGATAGTCTTGAAAACTTTCCATCATGTTGTATAATTCGTACTAAATTTGTTATTTTCCTATAATAGGTACAACTACACGTGAAATGTGAGAAATCAATAACCTAACAAACGAACAAATGAACATATTTGGCATGTTTCTTTAATCAGGTTTCGTGAATTTGAGGACCCATATATGTAAACCAACAACCATATCTCAACAATTTAGATTTACACCAACCTAACATTCAGTCAAGTACTCGTGTGTTTAATTTGCCATCCCACAAATCAATATATAACTTTAAATTTAATTTGAAGTTAAAGAATTTTCAAATATGTTACGTAGTGATATTGGTATTGATACTTCATAAGGATTGCTAATTAAACGTACTAAAATTTAATTACACTCTCTTATATCAGGGGCGGATTCGGCCTTGTTGGAGTATAAATTTATGTATAAAAATTACAAGAAATAGTAGATATAGACGCATAATTTAAAAATATAATAAATTTAATGATATAAATATAAAGGTTGAACTCATAGATTTGAAATCCTAGATCTGCCTCTGACTTTCATCGCAAGCTAAAAGAATTTCGTTAACAGTTGTTGAAGCTCTACCCTCTGAAGGTCATCAAGAAGGAGAGGTGGTTCTACTTCTTATAGTGATAGATGGTTTCGATAACCCTGCCTATACAACAACAACAACAACAACAAACTCACTGCAATCCCACCTACACGTGGAGCCTGGGAAGGATAGTGTGCATGCACAGGGGCGGATCTAGTGTATGATATATGGGTTTTCGGGAACCCAGTAACTTTTGCGTAAACCCTGTATTTTTATTAAATTTTTTGTTAAATATCTATTTGTAAACCCAGTTATTATTGTATATTAATTTGAGTTTGCGACAGGAACCCATAAGCTTAAAATCCTGGATCCGCCTCTGTGCACGCAAACCTTATCCCTACCTCATGAAAGAAAGAAAGACTATTTCCGATAGACCCTCAGCTTAAGAACAATGAATCGATGACCGTGCCTATGGCAAAACAAAATCAACACAAACATGAAATCGCTTTATCTAGGCAACAAAAGCCATAAGGACGCCGCTAGAAAAAGAGATCGGTTTTCTAGTGAGTTTCTGATCGATCCTTCCAATCTTGAATCTAGGTTACTGCACTTTAGGTCGTGCAAACAACCTCTTGTAGAAATACAAGGTAAGACTGTGTATAATAAACTTTTGTAATTCGACCATTTTCCAGACATCGTATATAACGAGATCTTAGTGCATGAGAGTGCCTTTTTTTAATTTCCTTCCTATATTGTTTTGGCAGGTATATGGTTGTACTAGCACTTGGCTGGACTCAAACTATGAGTGTCCTTGCCCCAATAATCAAGTTTTTTTGTCCCTTACTTGGGCTTTTCCTCTCTTCCCTCAATAGCACTGAGATTTCTTCTATTTGGGTGTAAAATAGTGAAAGTCTGACTAAAACCCAGAGTTGGATATAACAACTCATACATGCAGAGAATAAGAGTAAAACTTTGCTTTCGTACTTGGATAAAACTAGCCATTAGTCGTTCACTCCTTGGCTCCCTCCTATCCCCAATGGTTACTTATAGCACATTGAGTTCACCGAATTAATCGGTAGCTTTCGTCCACACCCTGTATATAGATATACATATAAAGAAATTTATTAAATATCTGTAAATATTTTACTATGAATTCAGTTACTATTGTATAAAAGTGGAATCTTAGAGCAATAGTATAGTTGTCTACGTGTGACCTATAGGTTATCGGTTCGAGCTGTGAGATCAATTATTGATGCTTGTATCAGATTATGCTGCTTACATCATACCTCTTTGGGGTGCAACCTTTTCCCAAACCCTATATAAACGTAGGATACTTCGTGCACTAGGCTACCCTGCCTAACTTAAGGTCATTCTAGGAACCTATAAACATACGGAATGTTTTGCGCCACCTTAAAAAATTTACAACAGGTACCCTCACAAAATGTTTAAAACGCAAAAAAAAAAAAAAAAAAAAAAAAAAAAAACAGATACATGCACAAGGGATATTTTACTACGTTTTCTACCAGAAAAAGGGAGAAAACAGAATTATAACTTGTCTTTATTCGAAGTAAAAAGGCAAAGTACTACTCATTGCAGACCGAGTAAAAAGAAGTACAATCTGGTTTCATACTGGTTTCACCTTAGCTGCAGTTCTTGGCATTATATTTACTATTTTTCTCGTCTTCAATTGATAGTTTGTACTAATTTTTAGTCAACAAACTCAATTCTTTTCTTTTAGTCTTTTTGTAATATACCAAGTTTTATCTCTCCAAATTGTAACCAATAACCCCCTATGATATTTAATAGAGAGAAGATTTTCTACATTGATCATCAGTTACAAATATTGTTCAAACTTAAAAATTTGAAAAGTGAACATCATAGATATTGGGCTAATTAATTGGACAATATAAAGAAGGCTATATAAATAGAAGAATTGTCATAAAGCACTATAGTTTAGAGCCCAATAATTACAATTTGCCTAATTACCATTTGTAGCCACTGTTCAATTAGTACCAGCTTGTATCACTTGTATTCAAATGTACAACAAATACAGGATGTGTCGACGAATACATCATGTGTCGATGAATACATGTATCAACTATAACCAAGGCAAAATACAAGGGTGTTTACAAAGAATACAACTTGTATCAACAATAAAGATACAACTTACATTCATAATCTCTTGAGTTCGACTCTTAAATAAAATGTTAGTCAAACTCAAGAACCTCCGTTAAGTAAGCGGGGATTCTAACCAACTGAGCTACAAGAGTTTGTTGCTCTCTTGTTTCAGTTAAAAATAATTAATCTCTTATTTCATGAATTTGCTATAAAATTTAAATATTCCTTCCAGGTAAGGGTAAGACTAAGTACATCATACCCCATTTGTGGGATTACATTGGGTGGTTATTGTTGTTATTATTGTTGTTATACACTAGAGCTACTTAAAATTATCTGAGAAAATGTTATAACAAAGTCATGGAGCAACATATTCATATAAGTGATAATATGATCGATGCTCATATTATCACTTGTGTATAACAACAACAACTTTCAAGAAGATAGTGTACAAGATTAGGATGCAGAGGCTCAAGAATGTGAATTGATGCTCTCATCAGGGGGAGTTAATACACATTGTACTCTTTTTCCCTTACAAGGCTTTGTACCACTCGGTTTTCCTTGCAAGGCGTATTATTAAAAATGTGTACTATTTTTCCTTTCCAGAATTTTTTCCACTGGATTTTATTTTAGTTAAGATTTTAAGGAGTCACATTACCTATTGAATAGACATTCGGGGGGAGGGGGGGTGTTATAAACAGTATGTTATTTATGGTGAATTTCTATATTTATACGTGGTGGCTATGTCACTTTTCCCTATAAATAGAGGGGTTCTATTCCATTATAATTCATCTCAAATCAATAAAAGTTCTCTCTCTACTTTTCTCTACAATACTCTTTTTCTTCTTTTATTTATTTCGTAATATTTCTTTTCTTATAATCTTTTTGTAATATGCCAAGATTTTCCTCTCCAAATTGTAACCAGGAACCCTCCCTGAGATTAAAAGAGAGAAGAAATTGTACATTGATCATCAGTTTCAATATAATTCAAACTTCAAATTTTGAAAGTGAACGTCAATACATCATGAGCAAACTTCATTTGTAGCTGTCCGGGAAAAACTAATGACAATAGCTAGCCACAAAATAAATCATACAATAAACAACCCAAAATTAATAAAAAGGCTAGCTCAAGACCACTACCGCTCAAAACCCTAACTTCCTTCTCCCTCAGTGTTCGTACCATTTTTCTCAGCCGAAGCCGCTGTCGGACGCGCCCGTTGCAAGCACAGCCTCTGTATTGAACCACCAATCAACGCCCTCCAGCGTGATCCACTCCGTCCAGTTGAACGGGCCGAAAAATATGATTATTAACGAACGGGACAGTCAATGAATGACTCATTGATTACTAGCTCATCTAGGGTCATTCTGTATAGATGATGTAGGCTTAAGTGGTTAGATGGTAGTTCATTTTAGAAGCTCTCTGGATGGAAACAGAATTTGTAAAGAGATCTAATAAAGGTTCATTGAAATTTAGTTAAATTTTTTTTATCTTTGCTTTGTCATTAGGCACTTAAAATATATACAGTATTGCATATTAGGCGAATTGGACTACTATCACATTTTGTCTATAAAAATTTATTTGTTGCTTCTGGCTGCTGGAGATAAGAAACCAGCATAAGTGGAACGATGATTGAACCTGTATTTTGTCCAATCTCTCTTTGACACATGCTTGGTTATGTTGTGCATCAATTGCAAGAGATTCTGTCTCCCTATCTCTTCATTCATTCAGTTCCCCTCTAGAATGAACACTGTCTTAAGAACTCGAATTCATCTTTGTTTCTATTGTTGAGAATTGAATTTGAGGAGGGAACTTGGGACTCATTCTTGAGCTTGAAGAATCAATATTGGCGCTGAAATTAGAATCTGTTGACTGTGAAATTGATTGAAATGTGAGAGTGAAAGTCATCCTTCAAATCTAGAAATTGCACTTACAGTTCTCCTTGCATATGTTGTGTGAGTTGAAGTTGGATTGTAAGTGAATTTCTAATTGCAGAAGAAATTCCATGAATCTTTGCTTTTTATTGAAGTTGTGCCCTGTTTTTTGACTGTTTAGGCTGCTATAAACTGCACTTCTGGACAATGAACTATTAAGCTGCAAATTCAAGTGCCCCACCAGTCTTTGCACCTGTTTTTCACCAGTTCTGCAGAGCTGTTTCTCAGCCAATTTCCTACACTCTTGAACAACTTTGTTCAGCTTTAAAATCTGTTGATCTCTTGCACTTTTCGAGCAATTTTTTTGTACTTATCTTGCTTTATGGAAGAGATTTCGAGCAGTAAAAATTCAAATTTTAACAGGGGTAAATAACTACTGAATTCGGTAGTTTTTTCTTTTTAAAAATCATTTTAGATTATGTATTAGACTAGAGAGTATTTCTTTTAAATATTGGTATATTACAAAATATATATACAAAATAGGCTGTCACAATACAAAAATTTTATAAAAATAGACTGTCACTATAAAAAATTTATACAAAAATAAACTGTGATTATACAAAAAATATACAAAATGGACTGTCACTATACAAAATATATACAAAATAGATTGTCACTATACAAAAATAAACTAAATAGACTGTCACTATACAATCTATATACAATAGATTGTCACTATACAAATTATATACAAAATAGACTCTCACTATACAAAATATATACTAAATAGAATGTCACTATATTAAAAATATATAAAATATACTCCCATTATACAAAATAGATCATCACTATACAAAAATATATAAAATATACTCCCATTATACAAAATAGATCATCACTATACAAAAATATACAAAATAGACTGTCACTATTCAAAAAACATACAAAATAGACTGTCACTATACAAAAATATACTGAATAGACATTTTGGTCTTCTAGATGCAATATGTATGGGCTGGAGGGCCATTTTCTGTAAGTGGGATAAAACATGAGCTATTAAAATTTTGAGGAACTATAGAGGGTAGTTTTCTCATACATCATAGCTATTGGGCTAATTAATTGGACATTATAAAGAAGGTTATATAAATATGGGATTGACTATTTTAACACATGTCAAATATCTCAAACATGCAATTTGCACGCATCTGTCAAAGTAAGATCATTTTTCAAGAGATCATGAATGTATGAATTGGGAAAAAAAAAATTAATATGATCTTTAGGTTGAACTTAATAAAGATTTGTTTGACCTAGGTGTATGGGGTCGAATTTGACTAATCACGTCCACAAGCGAGCACGACCAACCATATATACACAAGTCCGGCTGAAGGGACGACCCAAGAACAGTACAAAGGATAATCTTGCAACCACGCCGGTTCATATATAGCATGTATTTTATCTTTAACCTTTTGGCAGTTAAAATAGAGCCCCTCCGCTATATAAGGGAGGTCTCAGTTGTGTAACGGTGGATGATTTCTGATAATACAAACTCTCTCTCTAATATTATACTACTCTCTCCTCTATCCTGGAATTCCTGCTCTCATATCTCCAATATTATTATCCTCTCACATTCACTAACGAATATCACCATTGCTTAGATCAATTGCGAAGATCATCCTAGGGTCAATTATATTCGATTATGATTTACCCCTTCAATTATATTGATTGATTTGCTTGAAAAGTATTATTTAACTTTTTAGTCAAATAATTTGGCGCCGTCTGTGGGGATTTCGGTAGTTGAAATCATAGTTCACATCTAGGATATCGAAAACAACAATACCCTTCAAGCTCCGTAGAACCAGCAAATGGTAAATAAAGAATCTAGGATGAAGATGATAGCAAATGTCTCAACCAACCTCATAGGCCCTCTCAACGAGGCCGGTAGAGAAAATATTGCGAACGTAACACCAGGTAGTGTTCCAGAGGAGGAAATTTTGCCCTCCTCACTCGAAGATCTAATGATCTTGCACGAAATGGGAGCTTCAACGTCTGCAGTAAAAGAAACGCCTCCAAAAGTCAAAAAGTTACTGGAGGAGTGGTTGACGAACACCCTAAGTGGCCTGCTTGAGAAACCATCCCCGAGAAATCTCAAAGACTCATCAACGGTAGAAATCGCTGCGGCCGCCGGTGAACCAAGTGTTATACGAACGAGCGATGCTGATCACGCCCAACTATGACTTATAAGAAGGACAATGCATTCGTTGCAAATATAATCTGGTTTACAAGTCCAGAGTCGAATCCCACAGAGAATTAACCTATCAATTACCTTTGTTGGAATTACTAAATTCTTTATAATCAACTTCCCCAAACGTTGTAAATAATGGTTGATGGTATTTCTACTAACTAAGATTGAAAATAAATAAATAAATAAATAAACACCTGTAAATTAAATATGCTTGGGTTGAAAACAATAATGAGAAGGTTCTAAGATAGTGATTCCCCTATTGATGGGATCCCTTCCGGGTATGTTTAATATAAATTCACCAAAATATCTCTATCAATCATGAACACTCTTTTTGCCGTAAATCTCTCCCGAGTAATTGCGATAATTTACTAGATGCACTCTCCCGAGCTACGCTAGCTGACTTCATTTATTACTGCTCACTTCAAATCACACCCAAGGCTTCGTTATCCCTAATCCCGCCTTTAAACACGTAGTTATAGATCCCTCTTATACTTTGGGAGTGGTGTTGTTCAATAATTATCTAAATATGCACTCTCTCCCGAGTTATGCACACTAAATAGGCACAGCTAATTGAGGATCCTATCAATTAACTACAATAAAACACGTAATTGAACAAATAGAGATTAATCGGCAAACTATATGAACATAATCAAGAAGTTCATCTTTCAATAGGTTCCATCAAAACCTTAGACTAAAGTATTTAGCTACTCATAACAGCTTGAAGATAAACTAAGAAAATATTTATAATGGAAAATTGCAGTAAAAAGAAGAAATAAATAACTATGATGTTTTGGGTAATATCTCGCACTTGTGTTTCTTGCCCAAAGTACTCTCTAAACAAATCTGCCCTAATTTGGCCGAAATCCTACTTTTTATAAGGGTTTTACACCAAGTTTTTCCGACTTGACACTTTCGTCCCTGGCTTTTTCGCGTTCTGCCGCGGTCCCACCGCGGTTACGCCGGGATCGCGTCCAAATAGGTCCTCTGAATCTCCAGCTCTGCTCTGTCGCGGTCCTACCGCGGTTACGGTCTGACCACGGCAGGTCAAGTTCAGCACTGCTTTTGACTTTTCACTTGGTGTGTTTCTTGGGCATTGTTCGATTGGCCTCCTTTTCTCCGTAATTGATCCCAAACTTGCTCCATCGGCTTTTTTGGTTGGATATAGCCTGCAAAGCATGAAAAAGACTAATCAGAGAATTTGGTTATCACTTTTTACAACAAAGCTATACAAAAATGTGGTTCTTTAGGGTCTAAATATAGTCTAATTCACCTATTATCAACACCCCACACTTAAATCTTTGCTCGTCCTCGAGCAAGTTGAACCACACTTCGAGGCCTATTCATTAGATGCATTACCCTTTTTTATGTCACACCTGCTATTATGAAAGAACAACCGAAGTAGTGCAACAGCCACACCTCAGATGAAGACTCTAATGCCATGCCACACTCATGCTTATTCTATGTACTCTAACAGAAGTGAAGACTTGCTTTTCTTCTTGAGTTAAATGCCCTCACATCATATTTTTGAGAGAAGTTCCACACACATGAAATCAAACGACAAGGAACTATAGAATAAACGAATTCACTCACTCTCAGCAAAGAACATTCATATGCTACACAGATACACCATAAGCTTGCCCTTAGTGTAATACTCTACTAATCAAATTGTTCAGTCTAAGATCAATTGGGCTTCATTTGGTTGTAATGTAGGCTACGGGACGGGTAGGATACATTTAGATATAAGAGTGACTACACCTCCCTAAGTATTTTAATACATACATTTTCTCAATTAAACCTCATCCTTATGTCACCCCAAAATTCCACCTTCACATCAATATAACTACCCCATTCTTCTTTAAGCACACTTGCATCAAGAGCCACCACTTATCTAGGAGTTTTTTATGTTTATAAATTTTTTTTTTCAATTCAAGTGGCTCTTCCTTTTTCAAACAGTGCACCTTTGTCCTTATTCAACTATTTCCACTCGAAAGCCAAATCGACCACCCAACACTTTAACTTTTACAAGGTTCATAACAATTCAAGTGTTCATGAGAGGTGAAAAGGTTCAAATAGATGGTTAATTCAAACAAATGGGTAAGGCTTGTAATGTAGTTGCCAAAGAAAAACGATTATAGGCTCAAAGGGTTTAACTATGGTAATATGTACAGGTGGATTCATGATTATATAGGCTACACAAAGAAATGCCTAAATCATCTCTAAGACCAAACAACTACTATTTCACTTTGCACACACACGGAGCAAGTTCTAAGTATCGCATGCGAGCACAGAATACATGTATAACCTCACACACACTTGGCATGTAACTCATTCTGAATTAGTTTGTCAACACATTCACATGAGCATTCAAGTAAGACAAGGTGTGCAAAATTAAGGCATAAGATTAAGAGTCTACACGTGATCCTAGACGTCGCACCCTCAAGTTCGTTTTAAGTATTTGTAGGTATGAACACCACGGGATGCATTCTTGCACAACCCTTCTTAGCCCACAAGAGTCCTAAGGGTCCTAAACTCTATTAAAGAAAAATATACCTAACCCGATTCAAGAAAAACCCTTGGAAAAGAACCGCGGTCAAAAGAAAAACCAAGGGGAAATTACTACACTACTTAAAAAGAAAATAAAAAAATCTTTTTGGCTTTTTTATTAGACTACTTCCCTCAAGAATATTGTCTAGGTGGTCCGTCATCAAGAAGAGTCTCCTAACTTTTCTAGTTTTTTTTATCCGACTTTAACCCTCAAGAAACCCATCGACAAGTGTCCGTCGTTGGGCCAATTCGATGATATCTAAGCTACATATACAACAACAACAACATATATACACATTCTCAAGTCTCCCACCCCCCACACAAAGAGTATGGCATGTCCCCATGTCATAAAACAATTAAAGAGCATAAGGGTAAGAGAACTTCCCTGGTCATCAGTCGTAGTCAGAGACGGTGTTGGGATCCGCATGACAGGCCCTCCCTAAAGCACGAAACCAAGCCATCACCCGGCTCTCAGATCTAGCCTTCCATCTAGGCATGGAATCCAAATGAACATGCAGGCTATCTACGGAGGTGCGCAAATCCGCCACGTCTTCCTCCATAGAAGGCAACAGGGGTCGGCTGGAGTATGATCTAGAGTAATCCGCCCGGTTTGGGGTTGCCGTAAGGATCCAACTGCATCATAAGACCTCCTGGGTGGTGCCATAGGTGTTGGGGCGGCATCATGGTCGTCCAGGTCAATGTGCGTAGGTGCATCTCTGCCCATTTTGATCTTTGGCGCTCTGAAAGTTGTTCTTGGGGGTAAGGTGCCATCCGTAGGACTGATTGGGACATCAACCAGCAAACACAACCTCGTCACAAGTGAGGGGAAGTAAAACCCCTTAGTCATTAGAGGCGATCGGAGGATTATTTCATCTCCAATGATTTTAGCAATATCAGTGTCCCTCCTGGTCACGAAACACCAAACCAATAAAGCCCACAAGCTGTTCACATCTGTTGTGTTGCCCGTGGGCAACAATCTGCTGCAAATCATGGTGAACCACCACTTAGCTTCCCATGTGAATGACTTGGAATGCAGGGTCATATTTTCCTGAATCCAAACAGGCCATCCCCCTAAGCATATGGACTCAATCAGAGTGTCCCAATCGACCCCTGGAGAATTGTGGTAATAATCATTATCCCCAGTGAACGGAGGCAGCTGCAGGACCTGGCGAATTTTATGGACTGAGGCATCTACTACTTTGCCCCGCACAACCACCGAAAGACACATATGTTCTGGGCAGTTCGCGTAGAACTCCCGGACTATCATTGGGTTTGTCGTGTCAGGTTCATCTAACAAGTACTCCATCCCCCTCCGGCGGATTTCCTCGTACATGTCCGGCTTTTCAGCACGGAGGGTATCCCTATCAACACCAATCTCTGGGACAAAGCTTTTAGTGGCTTTTGCATGAAACCTGTCTTTGGCCTCCTCGGACGTGAACCGGGTGGCATCATAAGTGGGCACGTCGGAAGTGCTTTTCGAGTTTCTTCGCTTCTTACAGGCCATGGTACATGCAACCAATTTATCATAACTATCAGAGGTAGCCAAACATGTGCCAGTCGGATGGATACTCAGACTTCGCCACCCGCTGGCACCAAACAATTATCCAAAGCAGACAGCATCCACTATTGTCCCCACATCACTTATCAATGATACAATTTTGCCCTATAAAACCACCCCACAAGCTTCTACCAATCAATACAGTTAAATTCTACCAATCAACTAGAAGTATACCCCACACCTATACCAATCAACCCCAAACACCAACTACAACACCAAACTTGGAGTCTAAAACCCCATTGCAACCAAAATCAAGAATTATCTACAATAATCACTACATAATGCAAAATAAA
>MU671032.1:7390-17446 GCA_026770625.1 Nicotiana glauca | reverse complement strand
TTTTGGGGGGGGGGGGGTAGTGGATGGGTAAGGTTTGAAGGGAATGGGGGTTTTGGGTTATGGGAAGAAAAAAAGAGAAGAGAGAGTGGGTGTTGGGGAGAAGAAGAAGGAGGATAATGGAGAAGAAGAAGATTTGGGAAGAAGAAGAAGAAGAAGAAAAATAATGGAGAAATTGAGAGAGTTTGGAGAGAGGAGATAGAGAGAATAGAAGGGAAAGGGGGGTGTCGGTTGAAAAGTGTGGTTGGGGTTATGGGTAGGGTAGAGTAATTAAAAGGGGGGGAAAAGAAAATAGAAAAACAATTTCTGCTGCACGTACCTGGGCTTGGCCCGAACTACCGCGGTCATACTGCGGTTACGCCGTGACCGCGGTGGACTAACTTTAGAGAGGGTCCTTGACCGCGGTTATGCTGCGACCGCGGTGAACCAACTTCAGAGAGGGTCCTTGACCGCGGTCCCACCGCGGTTACGCCGCGACCGCGGTGAGCCTGTTCCTAGATGCCAATTTTGAGGTTTTTTTAATTGTTTTGCCCCTTAGTCACTATTTTTACCTCTTTTAATGCCTATCTTACCCATGTTATGCACAGGCTCGTGATGCACGTCCTTCGCACTAACCTGCATATATACAACATGTTAGAAATTCTACTATCATGGGTTGCCTCCCATGAAGTGCCTGATTTAACGTTGCGGCATTACGCAGCACGAGCGCAAGATTCGCTCAACCTCTCTTCTTCATTTTTTTTTAAATTTTTTTATATGATATTACAGACTACACTTACAACACATTAGAGGGTTGCCTCCCATGCTGCTTCTTATTTAACGTCGTGGCACGACGCACATGAGCGCATTTAAGGCTCGCTCGACCTCTGAGGTTCAGTCAGGTGGATCTCAGACCCTTCCTTTGGTTCGTTCATGCCCACATATAGTTTTAATATCTGTCCATTAAATCTAAATGTACGAGAGTCTTTCTCAACGGTGATCTCTATAGCACCTGAAGGGAATACTTCAACCACGCGAAACGGTCCAGACCATCTTGACTTAAGCTTACCAGGGAAAAGCCGCAATCTTGAGTTGTAGAGCAATACCATGTCCCCGGGTTTGAAATGTCACTCAACAATGTTCTGTTCATGTAACCTCTTCATTCTTTCCTTGTACAATCTTGTTCTCTCAAAAGCAAGATGTCTAAACTCGTCAAGCTCATGCAACTCAATGATACTAGTTGTGCCTGCAACTTCAATATCTAAGTTCAACTGCTTCAATGCCTACCACGCTTTATGTTCAAGTTCCACTGGCAAGTGATAGGACTTTCCAAACACCAACTTATATGGTGACATACCAATTGGTGTTTTAAACGCGGTCTTATAGGCCCAGAGTGCATCATCTAGCTTCCTCGCCCAATCAGTTCTTGTGGCGTTCACAGTCTTGGTTAATACACCCTTGATCTCTCTGTTGGACACTTCCACCTACCCACTAGTTTGCGGGTGATACAGAGTAGCCACCTTGTGGCGCATATCATACTTAGCAAGCTGCTTTTCGAAGGATCTATTACAGAAGTGAGTGCCTCCGTCGCTGATAATCGCTCGTGGTGTCCCAAATCGGGTGAATATGTTCTTCTTCAGGAATCCCACCACTACTCTTGCATCATTAGTGGGTAACGAAGTAGCTTCTACCCGCTTGGACACGTAGTCCACAGCAACCAGTATGTATTAATTGCCAAATGAGCTAACGAAGGTGCCCATGAAGTCAATCCCGCAGACATCAAACACTTCCACCTCTTGGATCGGGTTTATGGGCATATCGTGGCGACGGGAAATGTTCCCGGTCCGCTGACATTCATTGCAGCCCTTCACCCATAGGTGCGCGTCTCTAAACACTATTGGCCAAAAGAATCCGGCCTCAAGCACTTTCGCAGCTATCCTGACCCCTCCAAAATGTCCTCCATATGCTGATGCGTGACAAGCCTGCAAAACAGAAGATTGTTCTATCTCGGGGACACACCTCCGGATCATATTGTCAACATATATTCTAAACAAATAAGGCTCATCCCAATAATACATACGGCTATCACGATAAAACTTTTTTCTTTGGACAGATGAAAGGTCGTGAGGAATTATACCACTGGCTAGGTAATTTTCAAAGTCTACATACCATGGCGCTTCCTTAAGATTAGTAGCGAGCAGCTGCTCATCTGGAAAGGTTTCCAGGATCTCTTCGACCTCAATTGCTTTTTCAGCTCCTTCAAGTCGTGATAGATTATTAGTGACTTGATTTTCTGTACCCTTACAGTCACGAATTTCGAGGTCAAATTCTTGTAACAGCAGCACCCAACGAATCAAGCGTGGCTTAGACTCCTTTTTCTCAATTAGGTACATGAGAGCTGCGTGGTCAGTATATACAATTACCTTGGAACCAATCAGATATGATCGGAACTTGTCGAAAGCAAACACAACGGCCAACATCTCCTTCTCAGTCATAGTGTAATTCAGCTGGGCTTCACTCAGCGTTCTGCTAGCATAGTATATTGGATGCATCAACTTGTCTTTCCGCTATCCCAGCACTGCCCCAACTGCATAGTCACTAGCGTCACACATGAGTTCGAACGGTTGCTCCCAGTCAGGGGAAACTATGATAGGTGCTGTGACTAGCCTCTTTTTCAGCTCCTCAAATGCTACCCTGCAATTATCAGAAAACAAGAAAAGGTGATCTTTTTCTAACAATTTACAGAGAGGGTTGGTGATCTTTGAGAAGTCCTTTATGAATTGCCGATAGAAACCGGCATGCCCGAGGAAGCTTCTGATGGCTTTGACAGAAGTTAGAGAGGGTAGCTTTGCTATCACATCTACCTTAGCATGATCCACCTCAATTCCTTTGCTTGACACCCGGTGTCCCAAGACTATACCTTCTTGTACCATAAAATGGCACTTCTCCCAATTCAGAACCAGATTAGTCTCGATACACCGCTTCAGCACACGAGTCAGATTTACCAGGCACTCATCAAATGAGTTCCCCACCTCTGATAAGTCATCCATGAACAACTCCATTATATCCTCTATCATGTCAGTGAATATAGCCATCATGCATCGTTGAAATGTGGCAGGTGCATTGCAAGGCCAAAGGGCATCCTCCGAAAGGCATAAATGCCATACGGGCAAGTGAAAGAGGTCTTCTCTCTATCCTCCGGTGCAATGGAGATATGATTGTACCCGGAATACCCATCTAGAAAATAGAAATGTGACCTCCCTGCCAATCTGTCTAACATCTGATCAATGAAGGAAAGTGGGAAGTGATCTTTCCGGGTGGCTAGATTTAACTTTTGATAGTCCATGCAAATTCTCCAGCCCGTGATGGTTCGTGTAGAGATCAATTCATTCTTATCATTCTTGACTACCGTCATGCCACCCTTTTTTGGAACACATTGAATTGGGCTAATCCAGCTGCTGTCAGAGATTGGGAAAATGATTCCCGCATCTAACCACTTGATTACTTCTTTCTTCACCACTTCCTTCATATTGGGGTTCAGCCTTCTTTGGTGTTCCTTGGAAGTTTTGTGTCCCTCTTCCAGTAGAATTTTGTGCATACAGTAGGCGGGGCTGATCCCCTTTATGTCTGCCATGGTCCATCCAATGGCAGTCTTGCACTCCTTCAGTACCTGCAATAGTAGTTGAGCCCACACATCTAACAAACTAGATGAGATAATAACAGGTAATGTGGAGTTAGGTCCAAGAAATTCATACCTGAGATGGGCAGGCAATGGCGTTTGTTCCAGCTTTGGCGGTTCTTCGATGGATGGCTTGGCTGGAGGAGTTTCTCGATTTTTCAAGTGCAAGGGCTCAAACTCTATGGGTCTATCCCAGAACCCTCTACCCTCTAGCGCCAACACCCATTCTGCCAGCTGTCACACCTTCTTTTTTACACACCTACCCCCGAGGATAAATGTATAAGGGAGTTTTTCCATTTAAAGTGACATTATTCGAAATGGGATTATTTATTTGGTTTTAGAGCCGCCACTTGGGATAGGATTGGCTTTTGGTGTCCCAGGTCATCGGTTTAACTTGAATCCCAAATCGAGAAAATTTTTGACTTCCCAGTTGGAGTCTGCGAATTAGAAATTCTGAATAAGGAATTCTGTTGACCCGAGGCAAGGTGTTAGGCACCCCCCGGATCCCGTGGTTCTAGTACGGTCGCTTAAATTATTATAAATGGATAAAAATCTTATTTTAATACATGTCATCCTATAGTGCAATTTTAAATTATTTAGCCGCTTTTAGTTAAAAGATTTTAAGAAAGTGAACGTCATTTTAAAAATGTATTTTTGGATCACGTCACATGAAATGCACCCGTATCCTCGACACATTCTTATTCAATGTTTTGGGATTTGGATTTGGGTTGCATGAAATGAACACCCGTATTTAGAAAGGTAAAATTATTAAAAGCTCACCTAAAGCAACTAACGTGTTATTATCTTTGCAGGAGGCCGTAAAATTCGCGAAACGGCTCGTCCCAAATTCTAAGTATTTTCATAGGAACGTTTGAAGAG
The DNA here is from genome assembly GCA_026770625.1 of Nicotiana glauca. Lineage (NCBI taxonomy): Eukaryota > Viridiplantae > Streptophyta > Magnoliopsida > Solanales > Solanaceae > Nicotiana > Nicotiana glauca. Next base: position 12,912 of record MU671032.1, on the reverse strand, counting down.
GGCCCCGCAATTTTTGCATTTTTGTTTGGCGGGGCTCACCTCATTTTATTTATTTAAAGATCATCCTAGAGCAAACTATAATTTTCTACTGGATTTGTCTCTAAAGGGCCCTAATTAATATTATTAATGCTATTATTAGAAGTAATCAAGGAATGTGGGCCTCGAGTTCAAGTCCACGCTTGAACAAGAGGGAAACCTCTTAATTTAAGTATGCTACTTAATTAGAAGGCCCAAAACCATGTTACCAAGTTAATCTTATGATTTTAATATGAATTTCTACCTTCAGCATTTCCTGGGTTTCAAAATTGGACCAATCCCTGTAACATGAAGCTGCCCGGCAATTTGGACTTTAGTAAAGTCCAGTCCGATCAAAAATTAGCTGGGTTCTCCCATTGAGGAGCTGGGCTAAACATCGGGCCCAGACTGGGCCCAAATAATATAAATCAAGGTCTAATTACTATGTATATTATGAACTAATACCTGATTATTCTTGGAATTCTTAGTGTTAACTAAATGGTGATTTAATACATAAGACCACTAGTCAACACATGGACCAAACAAAACAGTAGGATCACAGTCATCAACATATGGAAGTAATAGCTCATTTGTTAAATCCATGAGGAACTTTACATCATGCTTGAAACCTGATTTTTGTTTGCTTGAATTATATGCCAAAACAAAGAGGAAATTAATGATCTCTAACCATTTTTATACCTGAACTGACTTTTACTTATATCCTATTTGAGTTTCAAACAAGAGCCAGCAAATATTACAATTATGCTATTCGAATGTTGAACTACAAGTGAACATTTATGATGTTGCCAATATCAACAGTTAAACTAATCACTAAACACAATTACACTAGGCTAATGAATATTAATAGTCCAATACAAATTGACAGTCCAAAACGGTCCCGTTGTTATTACAGAAATCAAATATCAAATGCTATCCTGTAATCCAGAATCAATATCTATCTACCTTCCATCAACACCAAATACTACTACTATGTATCCTGACATATGAACTAATGTGTACAGAATAGGCTAACATGAAGTTGTCATGAACAAATTGTCATTTATTCAACATTCCGGGCATACTTGTGGATTTAATCCTTCATACATTACTTGAGGTTGAAGAATAACTAGAAATTAGAGTGCAATAAGAAGAAAAAAGAGATCAGCAGCAGCAGTTGACCAACAACAAGGTTGAATAACAAATCACAGCAACCAGGAACTTAGTTATAAGCTCAACAGCACTATCAATTGACCCAGGATTAATTCCAACCCATAGATCACCCCAAAAATAGCTTGAATACACTCAAAACAACTTGAAATTGAACCCAGGACACTCAGAAAACTTTACCAATTGGATTTTAAACTAGATGATGCAAATCACTACAACTTAAAATTAAACCCAAAATCTTAATAGAACAACATTTTTTTTTAGTTTCGGATGTATTTTCCTTTTTGTTTTTGGTTTTTTGAAGGGATTAAGATCTAAGAAAAATTTTGAACTATAAAGTTCAGATTTTTGAATTTCTTTGGATTTGAAATTCAAGTTTGAAGGCTCAGATTTGCAAAAAAAAATTTTTTGGGGGGGGGGGGGGGGAACTTAGAAGCTGGAAATTTTGGAGAATTTTTCAGATTGTGAAAACTTGGAAAAGAAGGCAGGTAGGCTGCCTTTTATGGGCAGAAGAGGGGGAGAAAACTTCTAGATTTCATCTACCCATTTTTTCCCTCTTTTATTTTTAGATTTTAATCATTAAACCTTTATTTTTTGACTTGCTTCTCAAGTTACTGCCCTAAGTTCCTGAAATTATAATTGAGGCCCTATTTTAGAAGATTCTAGGATGTTCTAGTTTAACCTACATCATTCTAACTAATTTTAAGTACCTAGCTTACCCATGAATTTGTTTTGAAATTACTAACCCGAAACTTCAAGATCCTTTACCCTAGTTAAAGTTAACTATAGTTAATCAAGGATTTGAATTATTCAGCTATATCCAATCACCTAAAACTAATCCTAACAATTACTTGAAAACAACCAATGAACTAAAGAACAATTACTAATCAAAATCATGCATCAAAAGGACTTAAATCAATTACTTAAACTAATTCGAACAGTTACTGAACAAACTAATTACTGAACAATTACGGATTCGAAACACAAAATCAGACTGTTAAAAGCCTAATTAACCCTAATTTTAAAGAATTCAAATCACAACTAAACGAACAAATTATTATTATCAAAAGAAAAGCAGACAAATCAAAATCGAAGCAAAACTAACAGAAAATCCGACTAAACTAACAATTAAACGCTTGAACTAATCAAAATTAAACTAACACTTAAACATTTAAACTAAAAGAAATAAAACAACAATCAAATCAAGATTAAACTAATCAGAAAATTTAAAGAGTTTACTGATTTTAAAATGAGGAGCAACAGCTTTCATAACACACAATAACTAAAAGAAAATAACAAAAATAGACAAACAAAATTAAACCAGAAAACTTACCAATTTTTAAACTTCGAACAACGACTGACTTTACAATTCCGACTACGGGATGATATCAATCGACCATTCTTTGTCAAGAATAGTCAAATGATATCAGCTCGTAGTGAAACTGTGCCTAAGACTTGTGGAGAAGACAGAGAAGAACGATGCCCGCTCAATTTCCGGATTTTAGATTCGAGATTTCAGAAGTTTGGGGAAGTTTTGAAGGGAAAGGAGTGTGGATTAGTGATGTGGGGGTAGAGGCACGCCTAGGGTATAAATTTGGTAGGGATTGGGGACGGCGCCTAAGGTTTGGAATATTCGAGGAGCTCTAGTGATGTTCGAGGAAAACCAATGGTGGATATGGAAAGAGGAAGGAAGGAGGAATCTGTGGTGAAAATTTGGGCGAGTTTGGAGGTTTACCACTGCCGTGGGCGATTTCCGGCGGCGGAGTTAGGGCAGAGCCGGTGGAGTTATACAAATACGAGGAAGATGATAATGGTCTCTGAAGTTTTCAGACATTTTTATTTAAAATCCTTAATTGAACTTGGACCGTTGGATGATACAAAGGGACGGGTGAGATTGAGTTTCAACCTAGTGATATCAAAACGACGTAGTATTGGCATGATACTACGTCGTTTGAGTGGTCTATGGGCTGAAAATTGGACCGGGTAAAAAAGGTATTTGGGCTTGACCGGGCAACGGGTTTGGAGGGGGTTTTGGGCTATGGTATTTTGCATGTAAGTGGCCCAAGAGCTGGCTGGCCCTTTACTTTTTTATCTCAATTCGTTTTTTTTATTTGTTTTCTTCTTTTCGTTTGTATTTTTATTTGAATTTTGGATTTTATAAAATGCAAAATTAAAAGTATCTAAAGACCTGATTTAATTCTAAATGGGACTAATTAAATTTCCTAAAATCAATTAGATTTTAATTTTAAGGGGAAAATTAAACAAAATGCAAATGAAGGAAAGCAAATGTAAAAGGATTATTTTTTGTTATTTTTTCTCTTATTTCAATGATGTTTAATTACTCTAAAAATCAAGAATTAAGTCCTGAATGCAAGGATGCTATTTTGTAATTTTTATTATATTTTTATGACAACTAAAAATGCACATAAAATGCAAAAAATATAAAATCATGCAATTAATTCCTAAAAATTCATATATTAAGAGAAAACTTCTAACTTTAATGAATTCTATAGGAGTAATTTAAGCGTGGCAAAAATCACGTGCTCACAGCTGCCCCTCTTTGCTCGAAGACACGAAGGGTTTTCGGGCAAAGATAAATGAGCACCATGAGGTATTTTTGCCTGCTCAGCACTCCATTAGAAGCATTTTTAAAACCGTCTGACCGAACCCTGCTTTAAAGGTTGTCTGCATATCCTTGGCTATAAAGGAATCAGGTCAGTGTAGTTCTGGAAAGTTTGGTAGCTGGGACTACCAGGAGCTGTGATTTCACTGTTGTTGCTGCTGCTACTTCTTGCTGACCTCCTTATTACACCAAAAGAAAAATCAAAGCTAAACTAGCTATGCCTATCAACTATGAGTTACAAGATTCCTATCTATAATTCTCTTGAAACTTGATCCTGAGTCTTAGCTGATTTTGTTGTGGATTCCAATCTGAATCTTGATGCTCGCAAGCTGTAGGTGTTTACTTCTTTCTATAGCGTTGGGTCAAAACAGGATCAGCGGAGCTTGTGACTACAATCAAATTTTGAGTAATCTGCACCCTTGTTTGCTTCACATTTGAGTTCATTTCTTTTTGTTCTTTTCTTCTTTTCTTTATTCTGGATAGAGATTCATTCCATTGGTCATCTTGCACCCTATGTCTTGAGGTCAACCTGCTTAAGATACCAAAACAAACAAACAAACGAAATTTTTTGCCCCAGTTTTCACTAGGAAAATTTCGTAAGTTAGTTGTAACACATATCTAAGTGATTAAATCGGGATTGTGTATCCTTGTAAATGAATCCAGGTTATGCTGGAAAATGATCGGGTTATGCCGAAAAAAAGAAAAAAGGGTCCTCGGGTTATACCGGGACGGAAAGAAAAAAGCTCCTTGGGTTATACCAGGGAGATCCTTGGGTTATGTCGGGATTTGGAAAGAAAAAGAAGCTCATTAGGTTGTGTCAGGGAGATCCTCGGGTTATGCCGGGATTTGGAAAGAAAAAAGCCCCATGGGTTATGCCAGGGGGATCCTCGGGTTATGCCGGGATTTGGAAAGAAAAAGCTCCTTGGGTTATGCCAGGGAGATCCTTGGGTCATGCCGGGATTTGGAAAGAAAAAATCTCCCTGGGTTAAGCCGGGGAGATCCTCGGGTTATGTTGGGATTTTGAACGAAAAAAGCCCCTTGAGTTATGCCAAGGGGATCCACGGGTTATGCCGGGATTTGGAAAGAAAAAAGCTCCTTGGGCTATGCCAGGGAGATCCTCGGGTTATGCCGGGATTTGGAAAGAAAAAAATACCCTTGGATTATGCCAGGGGGATCCTTGGGTTATGCCGGGATTTGGAAAGAAAAAACTCCTTGGATTATGCCACGGTGATCCTCGGGTTATGCCGGAATTTGGAAAGAAAAAGCCACTTGGGTTATGCCAGGGGGATCCTCGGGTTATGCCGGGATTTTGGAAATAAAAAGCTCCTTGGGTTATGCCAGGGAGATCCTCGGGTTATGTCGGGATTTGGAAAGAAAAATGCTCCTTGGGTTATGCCAGGGAGATCCTCGGGTTATGCCGGGATTTTGAAATAAAAACAAGCCCCTTGGGTTATGTCAGGGGGATCCACGGGTTATGCCGGAATTTTGAAAGAAAAAATCCCCTTGGGTTACGCCAGGGGGATCCACGGGTTATGCCGGGATTAGGAAAGAAAAAAAAATCCCCTTGGGTTATGCCAGGGGGATCCTCGGGTTATGCCAGGATGGTTAAGGAATGGGGTTCTATGCTACCATGATTTGTTTTTCTTTTGGGATTTTCATTTTCATTTCTTTTCTTCTTTCTTTTCTTTTGTTTTCCTTTTTATATGTTTTCCTTTTC
>MU671029.1:91221-111514 GCA_026770625.1 Nicotiana glauca | reverse complement strand
GAAGAGATAATTCAATCCTTCACCAATAAATATTGCAAAAATAAGAAAAGGAATACGCCAACGGAACTTACTGTTATGGATCCATGGCGATTAAAGGCTGACTGAATTCGCCGGAATTATGAGGGATTTATTGGCGAGAATTGGACGGAATCTGATTTTTCGCGGAAAAATTCAGATGCCGAAACGCCAATGAACAGAAAATGGAACTAGAATTGAATTTTAGATCTAGAAGAAACTAAAGTTTTAACTAGAAAATTCCCACAGACGGCGCAAAATTATTTGGCAAAAAAATATTAAGCATTTTTGTTAAACTAATTAAATAAGAAGATAGAGGATAAATCTTAGTCAATGATAATTAATTCTATATATGAGATGGATAACAAATGTTGGTAGTAGTTATGGCAGGATCTAATAGTATGAAAGAGACCACAGATTAAATAACATTAAATGACAATAAAATGTAAATAAAAGAGAAGATTCACTCAATCTTGAGTGAGGCGGATCCTCTTTCATTTGATAAAGATGAACGATAGACGAATACCGAAATCTTAGGAACTTTTTCGGATTTAATGGGGAGTGTGGGATAACAGATCCTCTAATCTTTTTAGAGAGATGTGTTTTTTTATCTTTTCTAGAGATAGAGGATCTGTTTTTATAGAGAATTTTCCCCGCTCTTTGTTTTCCCCCTCTTTGTTTCGCCCGTCTTTCTATTTATAAAGAATATTCCTAGTAAAACTCTAATAAAGTACAATTAGAGGGAATATTCAGTAGAATATTCCCTTTGAAGATTCCAAAACAAAACTAGTCATTACTTCTATCTGTACTGCTCGACCTCAACCTTGTTGAGGATCACTGCTCGACCTCGACCTTATTGATCATTGCTCGACCTTGACCAAATATCTCAATTCGATTTGCAAGTTACTCGTGGCAATTGTCTTTGCATATCAAATTTATCTGATTTAATTTTGACTCGTACACTATACTCAGACAACTTTTGGTATGTCTAGATTTGCAAGTACACTCTTTTTGATAAGTCAAACATTTCATTATATATAACTGAGTTGGCGTAAAAAAAAATATGTACGAGTTGTGACTTGTATTAAAAGTAGAAAGTCTAGCATATGTTTGTGCCAAGTGTCACATCAATAATTCGCCAAAAGAATTAAGATAAGCTTAAATTTTTTAGGACAAAGCTAATTTTCTAACAAATGGCACAAACCTCTATATATAGAAATTTTTAAAAATATGAAACACAAATCGCAGGTAACCGCGGTTGACAGTTTCTCTCCTTTCCTCTCCTATTAAATATTTAACTAAATTTATTTGAGCATGTTGTACTTCTGTGTGTCTTTTTTTAGGGAAATGAATCATGTTTTGGTGAATACATATGGAGTATTTAAATCAACCAAAATAAAAAAATTGAAAAAAACACCTAAGATATAGGCATATAACCAAGCAACATACACGTTTGCTCCTAATTTAAAACAATAATATTTCTCCATTTGTTATACGTGTTGAGACGTTTATATTAATTTTAAAACTATTATCTATTTATTAATAGATTTCAGTCCTTACAATCGTCCATTTGCGGTTTCTCCTGCATAATGTAATTCTTCCTACTATGTATAGATAATCCATATATGTAACAATTGTAAATCTAATATGTAAGAATTTTCAAAAGGTAATTCCTATTTTAAAATTTTGAAGGAAATATAGGTAAAAAAAGAAGGAAAAAAAAAATAAAAAAAGAGAAAAACTGCTTCCCCTTTATGCTTTGAGAACAAATTAGTACATATTTCAAAGGAAGGAACAGTTACGTGACTTCTAAGGGCGGATCTACTAAGGAAGAAGGTGTTGGCACGCCACCCGCAAATCTCGATCGAAATACTATATATATATATAAAGAGAAAAAATAGAATAAATAAACAAAGTGGCACCCGTCATAACAAATGACTATTTGGTACCATTGGCGCATAGCTTAATGTTTCGCCCTTAAGGCGTGGGATTGATCCTCGACCACTTTATTTTTCATATCTAATTCTGATTTGCTTGCAGGAGATTCGTTCTCCTATGTTCTTCTTCCTTCTTCTTTTTTTGTGTGCTTATTTTCTTTCTTTTTCTTTTCTTTTCTTCAATTGTTGATGAATCTTTTTTTCCTTATGAGTTCCTGTTGACTTTCTTAATTTTATATTCTTGCTTCTATTTTCAAAGTTTATGTGTTCTACCAAAAAAAAAAATGCAGTGTTTATTAAGTAAGTTTTTGCTTGGAGTATCTAAATATGTATTTATAGAGAGCTTAAGTCCTATTTTTGCATTTTTTGTCAAATAATAACTCCAGAATATAAAAATTCGTCGAAGATAATTCTAAATGAAAAACACTAATTTTTTTTGTTGATATTAGTTGTATTATTGAAGTATTATGTTTTGCTTAATTATTAAATTATTTTATTTGATCGCACAATAAACCCGAACCGAAACTCAAAAGAGATCAAGTCAAAGTCCAAAGTAATATGGCATCCGAAACCTTCAAATTCTGGATCCGCTTCTACTAATAGCTTTTGAAAAAGAAAAAAAATCAAAGTCTCCAAGCTCTAGATAACTCCCAATTTTCAAACGGCTGGGTAAAATTTTGAATCGAAAATAGAACTTCTATATACAGTTGGTCTCCTATACAGTTTGTCCAATTTTTACATGGTCCAACTTAAAAATAATAGTAGAAAAATTCAAATATTGATTATGTTGCAAGATGAAATAGTTTCATCCATGATGAAATCTCGTGAATATTCCCTAAAGAAACCCGCAAGAGATGGACTACATCATTGCTGCAATTGAAATCTCTGTGTACTAAAAATGGGGAACGCATAAAAGAAGGTGAAAAGGTATTATTAGATATAGTTCTATATGTGTTTATATTTCTTTTGTTTTTCAGGAGTGTATTGTTATTTAATTTTTTTTGCCCGTATTGATAGTAGTAATGGTCCAATATATTGAATGATCCTATTTTAAGAATTTAAGGAGCCAACAATTAAGGTTAGGGACGTCTGGATCTCTTACTTCTAAGAGGAGGATTACATTCAATTATATCTCCGAAAAGAGTTGCTACAGGATTACAAATACAAAATAAAAATAAAATATTGAATGTAATTTATCATTTACCTATATCAATATAATAGTGGTATATTTATAATGTAATTTAAGAGACCATATTTATTTAATAATTGTGATAATCGATCAAAATAATTTAATCTTACATATTAAGTGGTTATGAAAGAGTCTCATAGGTTGTGCTAAGAAATAAGTTGATAGTTAGAATTTTACAAAATCAATATGATTTAATGTGCTCAAATAAACTAAATCACATTTTGACATTATATTAAAAATTGGCTTAAAAATAAAGTGTTGAATTGCTTTGAATTTGATATGAGAATTCTATTTATATTAGAATGACAAAAGTTTAAATTAAAAAAATTCAAGCAACTCATTAAAATTTTTGATATATAATAAATTTATAATATAGATAATTTTATTAATTAAATATTATGTTAAAAATAATATAGAGAGAAAATTTAATTTTTTATTTTGAAGATCCAGAAAGCCACTGGGTATGGGTCATGCTGTATTTTCATATTATTTGTAGCACAACCTATATAATTACGATATTTGAGTATCGTTCAAAAGTTATTCGATAATTATATGATTCTTTTAATTTAATTACAATAAAATTTTATTGTTGGATAGGTAAGACGATAATTATGATTTAGTTAAAATGCATAATCTAACGTGCTCAAATAAATTAGATTATACTTTGATATGACTAATATTCTTTAGTAATGTCTGCACATCGCGTGAGTTGTAATACTAGTTATATAGAAAAGGAACGATGGTCGGCCAAGGGCATATATGCCATTTAATAAAAAATCCTTCTTTGCATATCTTAAATGCAAAACTATGCCATCATTGATACATGTGGACCCCACATTCCCTTGCCACAACTCTCCTTTAAATGCATTGCGCCTGTGTTTTATTTGTTGTTGTTAGAAGGCGCTGGAAGCGGGGGCGGATCTGCTAAGGAGGAAGGGGGGAGGGGGGACATGCCACTGGCACACCTCGACCGAAACGATGTACGTATATGTATGTATATATAGAAAATAGAATAAATAAACAAAATGGCTCCCGTCATAACAAATGACTGCTTGGTACCACGACGCATAGCTTAAAGTTTCGCCGTTAGGGTGTGGATCGATCCTCGGCCACTTTATTTTTCATATCTAAGTCTGATTTGCTTGCTGAAGATTCGTTCTCCTTTGTTCTTCTTCCTTTTTTGTGTGTGCTTATTTTCTTTCTTTTCCTTATTTCTTCCTTTCTTTCGTTTTCTTCTATTATTGCTGACTCTTTTTTTTCCTTATGAGTTCCTGTTGACTTTCTTAATTTTATATCTGTTTCCTCTATTGTTGCATTTTGCGCAGTTAATTCAGAGGCTAGATTTTGGACCTCTGCTTCAGTTACAATCTGTGAAAATTTAACACCTGAACTCTATCTCATAATTCCTCGATTATTATACTAAAATTGTCTAGAGTCACCAGTTGGATCACTATCCTTTTTTGAATCTACTACAGTTGGTTTAGTAGTAGAATGTAACTTTTCAGATGTTTGCGCAGTTGGATTTATTGTTTGCAACACTTGCTGATCAACTACACCTTTTTGTGATCATGTAGAAATTGCAGACTCCACACCATGATCCATTTTTGAACCTGTAGCAGCTGCAAGGTCAAGCTGATTTTTACTAACAGTGCCTGCTTCCTCAACATGATCAGCTACACATTTTGCACTAACACCAGGTGCCAAAATAGCAGCAGCAGCAGCCAGCTTGTCATATGCCTGCACTATTAGATTTACAACATTAGAAATCCTTGCCAATGCTACCCTAATAGGCACATCATAAGCAAGTGGACCAGGACCCTTATCAACCTTTGAGATATCACCACCAACCTCAACACCTTCACGACCAAAGGCAGTACCTGATACCCAAACTTCCTTACCCTGCAGTAAACCATCAGTTTGTTTCATTCCCAAGTGTAACACCTCTTCTGATCGTGCAACCTTAATTTGCCCAGCTCTTTTAGCATTCAAATAGTCCCTGGCATCTCCTTGAAGCTGTTCAAGCATGACACCCTCGTTACTAGGCAGAATATTTTCCCCTGCTGTATCTTTTGCAACAGCCTCCTCACCAACCTGTCTCTTCATTAAACGACATTATTTTTCCACGTGCCCTTGGTGTTTGCAGTACGTGCAATAACTTGGGAGATTGTCATAGACAACTTGTTGATCATGAACGATGGTTTTTCCTGTAATTCTGTCCGTCATAACAATTTTAACTTTTTTTGGATGTTTGTCCACAAGATCAAGAATCACCTTAACTCTTGCGGCACTAGGTCGAGTTCTCTCTTGTGTTGCCTTGTCAATACCAAGGGATTTACCCACAGCTGAAGTAATCGATATTAAATCTTTTTTAGCAAAAAGGTTTGGCGGCAGACCTGGGAACGAGATCCATACAACTGCCAACGATGTCTCCTCATTTGGGTTGAAGTCTAGGATCCATGGGAATGTTCTATAGAAAAGTTCTTCACCTTTTGCTTTGACATATCCAGTATATATTGAAAGAAACTTAACATAGTTATAGAACAGATCAAATCTGATCAACAAGTGACGGAATTCAAGCAGTCCTATATTACAGTACACTTGAACATCGAATTGCGACGAGAAATGTTTTCTAAATTCTTGAAGATCAAGTTTCCCGTATGAGAACTTTATGATAACAGCCTGATGTAACCCTTTCTCCATTGTGAATTGATTGATCTCATCCATTGAGAATTCTACTATTGGTTAACCATGCACGATAGTAACAGGAACCAACTCAATTGTTTTTAAATTTGCGGCATCAACTTGTTTTGGACGTAACTGATCTACATAACTATGGATTGTGTTATTGTTTAATGTTGTTTCTTGTGTTTTTTGGATTGCCTCTACCTCAGCCAAAGGGTGGGGAGAGGGCGCAACAGCCATGGCTTCCTTCGAACGAAGAAGATGAAGTTAGAGAGAGAAAGTAGAGAGAAGGCAGAGAAAATCGTTGGGTTGATCAGCAGCCTCGGGGTTTAGTTTTTTTTAAAAAAATAAATCCACTAGGCAATGACTAAGGCTAGTTTTTATTTATATAAAATAAGAAATACATATAGTGTTGAGATGTTCTATGCAATGTAAAGAATAAACCTTAATTTACATATAACCTATTATCAAAATTGAGTATAGAGCTCAACTTTGATATCACAAAAGTACTACCAGGAATAATATAAAAACTAGCCCATGAAAATGATGTCCAAATCTCCTTAGAAGCCCGAACCATTTGCGTGTAGCTATACTCTGCCACTGATGGCCCAAAGTTGTAAACAACAGCCCAAGTCATCGTTGCATTTAGATTGCAGAAATAGCCACTGTCCATCAAAATAAATCCCATGACTTCAAATTGCAAAAGTAGCCACTTTGCTGTGCTACTTGTCATTGTAGCCCCAATATAGCCCAAATATGTCCATGTTACTGATGTTGTACCAAGCCCAATTCGACCTTCTGAATTTATTTCCAATCTAACCCAATTCTTATATTGCAAATATATCCCCATTTGAAATCTATGACTTAGACTCTACGTGTGGCTATTAGGTAGTCCACCGTTATATGTCGTAAGTGTATCTCCATCTCTCATTACACCTCCTGTATCAATATGCTCCTTCCTGTTCATACCATAGAAGTTAACGCCACCTAAACTTGCATTGAAGCTCCTTCCTGATGAGTTCCTCCCCATGATGTGTCCTCATTTCCTACAATCTTTTGTATACCTGTGATTATTTATGCTGCATGAGAATCTGGTAAAGGATTTGTGTATAATTGCAGATTGTGCTCCACTATGCCAACTGATTTTTCGAAGATGCTGATAGTTGGGTTGCCAAAATCTGAGAGTGTTGCATGTCAAGCCTCCATCCAAATGTGTTGCATTACTGCCTAAGGATTGTTGTGATGACCAATGATCCTGTAATTTGTTTTGAGAGCAAAAATCTTCATCAACTTTTCTTCTTGTATCTTTTTCTTCTTCTGATTGTTGTTTTGTCTGAGAATAATGAGTCCTTCAGTGTGCCTGATTCCCTGTATGCTGTGCATTGTATCTTTCCTTATGTTTGGTTGCTTTTTCCCACAGGTGCATCCTCCAGCTGAGCTCCGTTTTGGAAGATGGGAATTCTGCTGTCAACAGGCTGTGTGAATGTGTGATTGCATGTCTTTGTTTTATTCCTTTTTGTGCTTGTTGTTGTGGTCCTTCTCCTATGAGTGTTCTCCTGTCCTGAAATCGAATGAATTCAAAACAGGTCCCATAGTTGGGCATGGCTTGCCCTCCTCTGAAATGTATCATGTTTGGGCCTTCCTTTGCTTCTCTCTCCTTGGATTGAGTACTAAGTACTGATACCACCGAGTAAGAGTTATTCAAAGGATAGGACATGATCTCAATAGCATTCCCTGCAAAAAAGAAAACTAGGTTAGTTATAAAAAAGATCACCATCCTCTTCTCCAATTGGATTTGCGTATGATAATCAAACACAGTTCCAGCCCTCCCCTGCTCCTGCTATTCCTTCTACTCCTTTCCTCCTCTCCTCCTATCTTCCTGCTACCTTTACTCTGATGTATGGACATTGGAGTTTATCACTGTATACTATTTTCCTCCCTTGAATGTCCAAATCTCCAAATCCATTGCATTCCATTGGGCCAGTGTCTAAGCCATAATTGGCTAAGTAATCTGCCAATTTATTGCCTTCCCTTAGTGTATGAGAGATGATAATAGGCGAAATCTGAGTGACTTAACCATTATTTATGCTTCCATTTGATTATATTCCAATAACATAATATATATAATTGATGAGAAATAGACATTTAAATTGTGATTCTTATACTTTGTAGAAAAAGGAGCCTATATATATATTTAAAAATGTTATGGAATGATTTAGGAGCAAAAAACAACCTCTCGGAGTTGAGTCCGTGCAAAGACGAGACAAGAAATGGAAGAAAATCACTCCCAGACACGCGAAGTTCTTTGTTCGCGCGCTAGTTCGCGCGATTAAAATCCTGAACCGGTGTCAAACGCGCTAAGAAACGCGCGAAGTTCAGTGTTCGCGCGATACTTCGCGCGTTTCTATCCGGTAAATGCATTATGGAGGGAAAAAATGGGAAAATTAAAGGGATCCACTCAACTTAATTAAAGCAAACCTCTATTATTGAGGGGGATGATCAGATTTTGGAGGGAGGAGTGGAAAAACACTATTCATCTTGAGAGAAAAAGCCATTGAAGACTCATCTTGGAGCTAAGAAAGGAGAAGAAAAATACCACCTTGGAGCAAGAATTAAAAGAGTTGTTTCAAACTTTCTTCTAGTTGCTTGTTTTTAGTATGTTTAAGGCTATTATTGTTGAGTTTTGTATGATCATAAGTGGCTAAAACATCCATTGTTCTGGGGTTGTGATCTAGCCATGAATATTGTTGTTTGAAATTAACTTGATATTGATTATAATTCATTCATCTATGGTTGTTTCTTCAATTCTATGTTTAATTGCTTAATTTTTTGGCCAGCAGTTGGGTTTTATTTACTATCTATGCTGTGCTTGGAAAAGCCATGTTTAGATTAGAGAAGAATTGAAGAAAGCATGATCTTAACCCTTAAGTGGAGCAGATTTGTGGTTAGGATAGGAATATACCTAATCACCTTGCTTAATTAAATGTCATGATTTTAATGTGTTCTTAATAGATTGATTTCATAGGAATATAGACGTTAACGTATTGATAATAGGTGATTAGTACTTCGGGAGAAGGCTATGAGAGCATTTATCGATTAATTAACAACCATGAGTGAATTATATGAAAAGGATAGTTAATTAAAACACAATACAATTGGTGAATAAATCACAACCCTGGAATATTTGTCTCTATTAAATACACAACAATCAACTCGATATTTGATAATTTAGTTGTTACTTAAAATTATAATTAGCATAATTAAACTCTTGAACACGAATTTGGCTTGACGGAATAACAATATTGGTGTGTTAGTGAGTAGTTGATATAAGTTTCTGTGGGTTCGACACTCGACTTATCATCTTATTACTTGTACGACCACGTATACTTGCTTGTGCTTTTGGGAGCAACAAGTTTTTGGCACCGTTGTCGGGGAACTTAATATTAACTATTTGCTAGTTTGTGCTTTAATTGTTTATTTCATCAAATCTAATGTGACTATTTTGTTGCTCTCATCTCAGGAACTTTGATTGAATGCTTAGGGTTCGAAGCCAGGACCGACTTCAAGGCTTTGATCCGGAACCTGAGAGAACATTTTATAGGAGGTTGATGGAAGCAAGGGATACGAATAATATTCAGGCACTTGTTCAAATTCCTGTGGACATGGCAGAAGGGCAACCCATGGCTGTTCAGGAGGTGGCGATGCCAAGAATTGCTAATGTCACCTCCAGTATAGTGAAGCCCAGGATCACTGGGCACTTTGAAATAAAACAAAGCATGATCCAGCTGCTTCATGCAAATGGGCAATTCATGGGTCTTCCACACGATGATCCACAACAGCATATTTTGAACTTCTTGGAGATTAGTGATACTTATATCACTAACGGGGTCACTACAGATTATGTAAGGCTCACACTCTTTCCTTTTTCTCTGTTGGGCGAAGCTAAGTGATGGCTAAAGTCAGAACCAGCTAATTCCATTATATCATGGAATGATTTGGCAAGAAAATTTCTGGCAAGGTTCTTTCCCTTAGGCAAAACTGCAAAGATCCGAGGTGAAATAGTTGCCTTCAAACAGAAAGCAGGAGAATCTTTATATTCAGCTTGGGAAAGGTTCAAGGGGCTACTCAGAGACTGTCCTCATCACAATCAGACGAATGAAGTATTAGCTCACACTTTCATAGAAGGGCTACATTCTAAAACAAAGATTGTGGTAGATGCTGTAGCTAAAGGTCAGGTGTTGGAGAAAAGCTTTGACGAGATATATGCATTGTTGAACAAATTCTCCAAGAGCAATCCAGATTGGCAGGGAGAGAGTAGCAGACACACAGTGCAAAAATCTGCAGGGGTTCTTGAGTTAGATGTCATCTCGGCATTATCAGCACAGATTTCTGCACTGATAAATCAAGTCAGCCAAATGAACTTGGGCATCAACAACCAACAGGTACAACAGGTTCAAGCTATTTGTGAAATATGTGGAGAAGGGCACACGAGCGACATATGTCCTGCAAATCCCGAGTGTCTGTTTTGTGGGTAATTCGAATAGGGGTCAACCAAATCAATACGGGAACACTAACAATCCCAATTGGAGGAACCACCCAAACTTCTCTTGGGATGGAAACCGGGGCACTCAGAATCAATACAGGCCTCAACCACCTCAACAACAGTATAGACCACCTCAAGCTGAACAACAAACAAGTTCTACAAGTCACCTTGAAGACATGTTTAAAAAGATGATGGTTGAACAACAAACCCTTACTACAACAGTGAGAAATTTGGAGCGTCAAATGGGACAGCTTGCTAGTGCTCAAAACACTAGACCAGCTGGAGCTCTTCCAAGTGACACTGAAGCAAATCCTAAGGTGCCAGTTAATGCCGTATCGTTGAGGACTGGGAGACAACTAGAAGAAGCTCCTCCTAAAAAGAGGAAACAAATGACTTTTGAAGAGAGGCCAGCCAATATAGAATCAACATCAGAGAAAGCCAAGGAGCCAGAGAAGCCAACTGAAGAGGTGGTAGCTGAGCAATCCCCAAAATTGGTTGCAAGGCCACCACCTCCATTCCCTCAAAGATTGCAAAAAGTAAAGGACAATACCACATATAAAAAGTTCCTTGACATTTTGAAGCAGGTACAAATTAATATTCCATTGGTTGACATCTTGAAAGAAGTACCCAAATATGCAAAATACATCAAGGATATTGTGGCAAATAAAAGGAGGTTGACCGAGTTTGAGACTGTGGCACTCACTGAGGAGTGCAGTTCCAGAATTCAAGGCAAGCTACCTCAAAAATTGAAGGATCCAGGTAGTTTCACTATCCACATCGCCATTGGTAAACATGATGTTGGGCGAGCTTTATGTGATCTTGGCGCGAGCATAAATTTGATGCCGCTATCTGTATTCAGACAGTTGGGGTTGGGTGAACCACGCCCAACAACAGTTATCTTGTAGTTAGCTGATCGCTCCCTTGCTCATCCTGAGGGAGTAATTGAAGACGTGCTAGTTCAAGTGGGTTCTTTCATATTTCCTGCTGATTTCATCATCCTGGATTACGAGCCTGATAAGGAAGTCCCATTTATTTTGGGGCATCCATTCTTAGCCACAGGCCGGACTATTATTGATGTTTGCGAAGGAAAGATGACAATGAGAGTAGGAGACCAAGTGGAGGTATTCAATGTTTATAGAGAATTGAAGTTTCCAACCCATTATGAAGAGTTATCCATGATCTCTGTGGTGGAGAGCGATGCTCCATCGTTAGTACCCTATATGAGCTCTTCAGATCATGTTGAACGAGTATTGATTGGGGATGTACAAAATAGTGAAGATGATAGAATAGGAGAAATAGAGCAAGTGCTAGATATGTCCTGCAGTTATGTACATGGGTTTAGAAAATTTGAAGAGATGGACAGGCCTGTAACTTTAACAGTCCCCAGGCCATCTATTGAAGAAGCTCCGAAGCTAGAACTCAAGCCCCTTCCAGCGCATTTGCGCTATGCTTATTTGGGGAACTCTGAGACTCTACCTGTAATTATTTCATCCAGCTTGACCAGCACCCAAGAAGAAAAATTGCTCAGAGTCCTCCGCGAGAATAAAAAGGCCATTGGGTGGACTATAACTGATATCAAGGGTAGTAGTCCATCGGTTTGCAAGCACAAAAGCTTTCTAGAGGATGGAAACCGCCCCAGTATAGAGCATCAAAGGAGATTAAATCCCATCATGAAGGAGGTAGTGAAAAAGGAAGTGATCAAGTTGCTCGATGCAAGTATCATTTTTTCCATTTCTGATAGCAACTGGGTGAGCCCAGTTCAATGTGTGCCCAAAAAGGGAGGAATGACTGTGGTTGAGAACAAAAAGAATGAGCTAATCTCCACTTTCACTATTACGGGATGGAGAGTTTGCATTGATTATAGAAGACTAAATAAGGCGACTCGCAAGGATCACTTTCCACTTCCGTTCCTCGATCAAATGCTAGACAGGTTAGCCGGGCATGAATATTATTGCTTCCTTGATGGTTATTCAGGATACAATCAGATTGTCATATGCCCAGAGGATTAGGAGAAGACTACGTTTACTTTTCCTTATGGCACTTTTGCCTTCAAACGAATGCCATTTGGGCTTTGTAACGCACCAGCCACTTTCGAGAGATGTATGATGGCTATTTTCACCGACATGGTGGAAATATTTGTGGAAGTGTTTATGGATGACTTTTTAGTTTTTGGGTCTTCTTATGATGATTCCTTGAAGAATCTAAGTAAGGTACTCACCCGTTGTGAAGAAACAAATTTGATACTTAATTGGGAAAAGTGTCATTTTATGGTACAAGAAGGCATTTTGTTGGGTCACAGAGCGTCTGGGAGCGGCATTGAACTTGATAAAGCAAAGGTAGAGGAGGTTGAAAAATTACCTCTACCTATTTCAGTAAAGGGTGTCCGGAGTTTCTTGGGACACGCGGGTTTCTATCGGCGCTTTATAAAAGATTTTTCAAAAATAGCCACTCCCATGTGCAGGCTGCTGGAAAAAGACGTGAGTTTCAAATTTGATGATGCTTGCCTCAAAGCATTTGAAGAACTTAAAAAGAAGTTGGTGACTGCTCCCATTATTGTAGCACCTGATTGGTCTTTACCATTTGAACTTGTGTGTAATGCGAGTGATCTTGCTATTGGGGCAGTACTGGGCTAGAGGAAGGACAAGGTGTTTTATTCCATATACTATGCGAGTAAAACTCTTAATGGTGCACAACTGAATTATACCACCACTGAGAAGGAATTGTTAGCTGTGGTGTGGGCTTTTGAGAAATTTCAAGCATACTTGGTGGGAATAAAAGTCATAGTCCATACCAATCATGCAGCAATCCGGTATTTGTTCACAAAAAGAAGTCTAAGGCAAGGTTGATGCGCTGGGTTTTGTTGCTGCAAGAATTTGATATAGAAATACGAGATCGGAAAGGGACAGAAAACCAAGTAGCTGACCACTTATCAAGGCTGGAAAATCACGATCACGTGGAGGAGGGTGGCCAAATTAAAGAGGTGTTTTCGGATGAGAAACTCTTTACTATAACCCAAGAGCCTCCCCCATGGTCCGCAGACTATGTGAATTACCTTGTGAGTGGGGTCCTTTCCCCTGAAATGAAATCTGAAGCAAGAAAGAGTTTTCTACATGATGTGAATTTCTACTACTGGATGAACCTTATTTGTACAAGCAATGTGCTGATCAATTGATGAGGAGATGCATTCCCGAAAAGGAGGTAGAATTGGTGTTGTATGATTGTCATGCATCACCTTATGGGGGCCATCATGGAGGGGATAGAATAGCTGCAAAAGTGCTACAATCCGGTCTCTTTTGGTCGACTTTATTCAAGGACGCCCATACATTCGTAAAGAAGTGTGATCAATGTCATAGAACTGGGAAAATCACCAGAAGGCATGAGATGTCTTTAAATAACATTCTAGAAGTTGAGCTTTTCGATGTTTGGGGGATAGATTTTATGGGACCATTTCCACCATACAGAGGGAACAAATACATTCTGCTAGCTGTTGACTATGTGTCAAAATGGGTGGAGGCAATTGCTTTGCCAACAAATTATGCCATGGTGGTGGCTGCGTTCGTGAAAAAGAACATATTCTCAAGATTTGGGACTCCACGTGCCTTAATTAGTGATGAAGGGACTCATTTTTGTAATCGATTGTTGAATAACCTTCTAGCTAAATATGGAGTTCGCCACAGAGTTGCCATAGCATACCACCCACAAACAAGTGGGCAAGAAGAGGTCTCAAACAGGGAAATTAAGCAAATACTGGAGAAAATTGTGAGTGTGAATAGCAATGATTGGGCTGCCAAGTTGGATGACGCTCTATGGGCATATAGAACTGCTTATAAAACACCAATTGGAGCGTCCCCTTACAAACTGGTCTATAGAAAAGCATGCCACCTGTCAGTTGAGCTTGAACACAAAGTGTACTGGGCCATTAAGAAGCTGAACATGGACCTTGAAGCCGCAGGTGAGAAAAGACTGCTGCAATTGAATGAATTAGACGAATTCAGGCCGCGCTCTTACGAAAATGCTAAGCTATACAAAGAAAAAACAAAAAGATGGCATGACAAGCATATAGAGTCGTGCCACTTTGAGCCAGGCCAACAGGTATTGCTATTCAATTCTAGACTGCGGCTGTTTCCTGGAAAGCTAAAGTCGAGATGGTCAGGTCCGTTTTAGGTGGTGAGAGTCACTCCTTATGGTGTAATCGAGTTGCGAGCTTTAAATGGCGACAGGAAATTCTTGGTGAATGGTCATAGAGTTAAGCACTATTGGGGAGGTATGATTAGTCGTGAAAAGACCAATATTGTGCTCGCTAATGAGTGACCGAAACTTTGCGTCGTGCCGCGACGTTAAATCAGGCGTTGGTTGGGAGGCAACCCAACAATCATGATATTTGTGATTGTAATTTTTTTTATTTGTGTATTAATAATTGCAGGTGAACAAGGGTGGGTGCTAAGGTAAGATTAAATAAAAAAAAAATTTCAACGGACAAATATTTTCCTAGACGCGCGAAGAAGCACGTGAAGTATAAACTTCGCGCGAACTTTGCGCGGTCGAGGCAGAATGTTTTGCAAAACGCGCGAAGTTTATACTTCGCGCGAAACTTCGCGCGAACCCGTCGAACTTCTACATAAGGTATATAGTTATGTTATATTATTATATTTTCATTCTACTCAAAATCCTTCTCTTCCTTAATACTCAAACCCTCCATAACCAAAACCTTCCTCTTCTTCATTCTTAACACAAATTCATCATCACTAAACCACCACAAATCACACCTATATCTCTTCCTCTTTAAGCAACTTAAATCCTATCCCTAAAAAAGGTAAGAACCCTAATTTTTACTGCAATGTTTTTTATTTTTTTTCTTTTTCTTCTTTATTTTCTTCTTTGTTCTCATTATATATTTGATGTAGATGCTAGAAGTTATAATTTCTATTGTGTTCTTTATATATTTTCAGACTTTCTGATAGTTTAATGTTCTATGGGATAAGTTAGTATATATGTATATTGTGTAGAGATTTTAACACTTTGTGAGATAAGTGTGGGGTTCGATTGTTTTATGTATGGGATGGGTAGTAGTTGAATTGGTTATAGCTGCATGAAAAAGGTGAAAGCTTAATGCCCACAAGGTGTTTGTGGAAAGGCCTCAATGAACATTATTATGCAATTGTGACCAATTTTGCATGTGAAGTCTGAGTAACCGCATTAAGTCACAATACCTATGTTGGACTGAGTAATGTGTGCATGGTTTGCAGGTATTATGGCACCTAAAAAGCAATTGGCAACAGGTGCATCGTCAAGCCGCCAAAGGGCAGCACCAGCACGCACTTATGATAACAACAAATTTGTTTCACCTGAGGCTCAAAGTCGTTTCACTGTCAAGGCAACAAAGAAGCCAATTCCAGAGAGGGGCATTGACATAAAGAAGCTCAAGGAAAGATGCCCCAACATGTACAATGCATTGAGGGAGCGGGGTCTGCAAATCTTCATTGACGAGCCAGGGGAGGCAAATGAAATGGTTGTACGTGAATTCTATGCCAATTTGCCTGAACATGTTAATAGTGTTGTCACGGTGCGCCGCAAGGCGGTTGATGTTTCCATCGAGGCAATAAGTGCAACATATAATTTGCCAGACCCTGTGCCTGAACGTGATGATTTTTATGAATACGCAAAGGCTCCGACAGAAGCAAAGTGGAATCGTTTCTTTGAGGATATTTGCGCCCCAGGAAAAGAGGTAGAGTGGCTGGATTATGGTGAGAAGTTCCACTCCTCTGGTCTGACTCAAGAAGAAAAGAGCTTTATGTAATCAACAATCAACTCCTTCCATCCAAAAACACCACAGAGGTGAATGGACCTCGAGCAACATTAATTTGGTGTTTCATAAAAGGCCTATCTTTTGACATGGCTACTGTCATCCACGATGAGATGTTCATCAAGTGCCCACAACATATGTATGGATTTTTCTTTCCATCTTTGGTAACCCAACTGTGCAGGCAAGCGCAGGTACCAGAAGATCTTAGTGTAGATGGGTTGGTGAAGAAATCAATTAAGATCCGACCTACAAAACCAACAGCTGAAGAGGGAGGAGATGATGATGGTTCAGATGCCGAGGAGAATGATGAGGAGAATGATGAGGAGAATGAGCCCATGTATTTAGAAGGCGGAGAGCAGACACAAGCACCCAGTACGCTAGCTGTTGCATTGCCTAGAGCAGCATCCTCTTCAGGAACTGCCAGAATGCCTAGCCATACCACATAGGAGCAAGAGATGGGTGATTTGCGCACTTCAGTGAATACTTTGAGCAACCGTGTGGAGGAAATTGCTGACCGACAAGTCAAGTCAGAGAAAAAGTTTATGGGCTGGCTGAGAGCATTGGGGCGAGCATGTAATGTCAATCCTGACACTGTGTCAGACCAAGAATGAAATGTCGGGGAAGTATCTTTGCCTCTTTTCGTTTTAGCAATGAAAGTCATAAGGACATGCCTAAAGTTTAAGTGTGGGGTGTATGTAGGGTTATTTTGAGTATTACGGATTGTAGGATTGTTTTGAATTGTTTTGTTTTGTTTTTGTTGGATTGGTACATTATGTGGGTTGTTTGATTACATTATTTCGTCTGTTTGGTAATGTTTGGCTAGATAGTTAGCCAAGTGGAGTATATAGGAAATGCTTATTTGCATATAGAATGGCTCGGCCTGATTACAGATTTCTTTCAAAAGAAGTTCTTGAGGGTGAGTATAAAAAAAAATTAATATAGGCGTTTAAATTTTTTTTTTTTTTTGAATTGGGGTATTTTTAGGGTAATGTAACAACTTCCCCTTGATTTTTCTTTAAGCCACGGTTCTTTTCCAAGGTTTTTATTGAACCAGGCATAGGTAGTTTGTAATTTTTTTTTGGAGATTAAAATAAGGAATTCAAGCTAAAGAAGAGAACACATAGCATTGACACACCTGAACACAATAGACCCTGGAGTGTAACGTTTAGTCTTAACTATTTAATCTCATGGAAAGTGCCTTAACTGATATGTTTGTCACTGAATTGACTGCTCATAATGAAGTGCATTGATGAGCTAATCTAAATGAGTTATATGCCATGTGTGGTGAGAAATTGTGTAGTCCATGCATTGTATTTTTGTCTAGAACTTGCCCGGTATGTGAATTAAAGCAAAATATTAGGTATGCTCGGTTTGAAAAATGATTTTAGGCTTTCTTTGACCTTTTTGAGCTTAATTGCTTATCGCAAATAAGATTTATCCCTAGTTAACACTATTGAGCCTATAAACTTTTTATTTGTCAACCACATTACAAGCCTATACCTTTTGTTCTTCATTGATCTTGTTTTGAACCTTTTTCCTCTTAAAATTACTTTAATCGTGAAAAGAATGCTAAAAGAATTAAGAAGGAATTAAGTGTGGGGTGGCTTTTGAGTGAAGCCAATGAAAAATTAGAAAGGGCACTTTTTTGTAACAATTATACACCACTAGCGAAAAATTGAATGAATAAATATGATGTTTTGATCCAGCTAGTGGGTATAAATTAATAGAGTGCTTAAAGAAGAAGGGAATATATTTGGATGATATATTGTTTGTGAATAAATAAAAAAAAAGAAATATTATATATATATATTAGGCATTTTATGTAACACGCGATGCGTTAAAGTGCTTAGGGGAGTGAGTCATTATTCCAAAATGTATCCTACCTGTGCCTTAGCCCACATTACAACCATGGAAAAGTCCTAATTGATTTTAAGTCGAGTTAGCCTATATTAGTAGAGATTTACAATACAGGCAAGCTTATGGTACCAATTGCATGTATGTGACTTTTATTATGAGAGTGAGTGCTTTCATTGATAAATGTAAGTATATGACTTGAATGTGCGGATTAAATTACAAATATTCCTTGATTGGCATGATGGTAAGAGCATATGACTTGTGACAGAAAAGTAAATCTCGACTTCTGTGTGGAGTATGTTAAGGAAGTTTGAATATTGAATGACACTTGAGAATCAATTTTGAGGCTAGGATTGTTCATTGCTAGGCGTAATATGTGTACTTTGTTCTAGGTTTAATGCGTTAATGGATTTGGTTGAGTGAAGGAATCTCTAGTGAGTATAATTTGATTGCTCGAGGACTAGCAATGAATTAAGTGTGGGGTGTTGATAATAGGTGAAATCTGAGTGATTTAACCATTATTTATGCTTCCATACGATTATATTCCAATAACATAATATATATAACTGATGAGAAATAGGTGTGACGACCCGACCCATTGTCACGTGAGTTACCGCCCTGTTTCCCCCTTATTGTGTTGCTTCATGTATCAATGTCAGTATTAGAGTTGATCGGGTGTAATTGAATTGGTTTTGGTTGAAAATAAGGCACATAGCCTCTTAGAAGAAAGCTTGTATTAGAAAGGTCAATCGGAAGTTGACTATGTGGTTAGAGGGCTCAGAATTAAATTCTGATGATTCGGTTAGCTCCGGAAGATGATTTAAGGCTTAGGAGTGCGACCGGAATCGAATTTGGAAGTCCGGTGTAGAATTAGGCTTGAATTGGCGAAGTTAGAATTTTGGTCAATTCCGGTTGATAGGTAAGATTTTGATCCGAGGGTCGGAATGGAATTCCGAGAGTTGCAGTAGCTTCGTTAGGTGATTTTGGATATGTCTGCGAATTTTCAGGTCATTCGGACATCGTTTGGTCGGGTTTTTGATGGAATGCGAGTTTCAGAATTTTTAAGAAAATTTAGACTTTGATTTGATGATAAATGAGGATTTGATGTTAACGATAGCGTTTTTATGATTGGAACAAGTTTGTATGGTGTTATGGGATATGTTGGCATGTTTTGTTGAAGTCCCGAGGGCCTCGGGGTGATTTCGAGTGTTCAAACGGACTAGTTTTGGCCTTGGGAGATAGCAAATTTTTGATGTTGGGTGTTGCAGACTTTTGTTCATCGCGTTCGCGTGGTGGTGGACGCGAACGCGAAGAGTAATTTTGGGAGCCTGGGAATTTTGCCTTCGCGTTCGCGAAGGAGGTGATGTGAACGCGTAGTTGTGGAGTCTGGTGAGTCGCGTTCGCGTTAGGTTGTCTGCGTTCGCGAAGGAGGAATGGGGATCAGTGGAATTTTGTTATACGCATTCGCATGAGAGTAGACGCGTTCGCAAGGGGTCAGGCCATTAGGCATCGCGTTCTCATGGTTAGGTGTCACGATCGCGTAGCATGGGAAAGTTGAGCATCGCGTTCGTGTCTGGTGGTACGCGTTCGCGTAGAGGAAAAGTGGACTGAAGCAAAGTTGTTCATCGCGAACGTGTGAGAGGCATCGCGTTCGCGTAGAAGCAAAGTTGTTCATCGCGTAGAAGGGAAATTTTCTTGACACCCTAATAAAGATATTAATTATCATGAACTGGACTGATTGTCATGTTTTGGGCTTCATGCCGAATATTTGAATCCTTCAGGGATTGGTATCACTGTCTTGGCAATACTGTGCATATTTTCATCTCAGTCTAAGGTTTTAAAAATGGTATTTGGCAACTCAGCCATCTTTCTAAGATTTGAAAAACTTAATTGATATTTTACTGACATTTTTGCTGAGAACTGCTATGTGACTAGTGCCCAAGGGGCTTATGTGCATTCATGTCTATGCATGGATCGGGCTGCACGCCGCAGCGGGAGTGATATTGATATTGCGCTTGGGCTGTAGGAGCCCCTCCGGATTTTGAATCCCCACAGTGAGCGCCGGGCGCCCAAATGGATCGGGCTACGCGCCGTAGCGGTCATGTGTATTGCATTGCATTGCATTCATGCATTGGTTCTACTTGTACTTTGTGGCATGACATTTAGAACTCATACATTACTGGCATACATATGTTATTTGCCTTGTTGACCAGATACACTGGTGGAAATTGTTTAGGAGTGCTGAGCCCAAGGGGCTGACTTGAGTGCAG
>MU671029.1:57498-71897 GCA_026770625.1 Nicotiana glauca | reverse complement strand
AGTAGAAAAGAACGCCGCAAGGTGCCATGCACATTGGGTGAAGCTTAGTACATTACCCAATTCCTGAGCAAATGATCTAAATGATCATAATAAAGAAGACAAGTGATCTAGAAGATCACATGACATAACAGTTCATAAAATCTCATGAGAGAGGGAATGGTACTGCTAATTGGAAGTGATTTGACGGGAGTATTGTTGATACCCAATTTTTTTCTAAGTATTTTTTATACCCAAAATACTTCCAAAATATCATATATGTGCATATATAAGCACACCCAAGAGTTTTGGCATTTTTTAATGATTTTAAACCACTTTATTGCCTATTTTAATATAACAAAATCCAATAATTGTTCCCAAAATTATCATTTTTGGTGAGTAACTCATTTTATTCTCACATTTACTCCAAAATATAATTGAGGTAATTTTTTACAATAAAGAAAAAAGAATAATTTGTAGCAAACAAGTTTCGTGGTGTAGTTGGTTATCACGTTAGTCTAACACAGTGAAGGTCTCCGGTTCGAGTTCGGGCTAGTCATTTTATTTTTTTAATTCCTCTTTCTATTTTTTGGTAGATAAATCATGTGATGAAATTCATCTTTAATTTTTTTTATGTGTCACAGGTTCGAGCCATAGAATTAGACAATGATGCTAGCATCACAATTATAATTAGTTTCTTGCTGAAAATTAGTTGTTGAATCATGCTTTAGTCCTGTAATATGTTAGCCGTGTGTAATTGCTCAATGTTCATCCGCTAATCTTAACTAAGTGTGTTCTTAGGATGTCTGATGTGGGTAATTATTATTTAAGGAGATTTGGCTGTAGTCTTTCAATAATAGATTCAGTTTTAGTTCAATTTGGTTATGAGAAAGTGTAATTGGAATTTATGGATTTGCATTACTCAGTCAATATTTTCAGACTAGAAAAGAAAGCGAAGTCCAAAGTCAATGATTTTGTTGTCGGGTAGGATCTTCAGAAGAGAAGGTAAATTCCCCAAATATTTACGGACGAGAGTTTGTCACTAGAGTGAAGGTTTTCCCACCAACTTAGCAACATTGGGTGAATGTTGGTTACCATGCCGAATCTGGGGACTTCGTGCCTCATTTTCTGCAAAATAAAGTGTTAGACCCTTACCCCACCGGACTCGACTATTTAAACCAATAATTAGGATAAGCGGCATTTAGTTATCCAAATAAATGCACATAATATGGGGGCGTCCGTTTGGGTTCCAAGGAAATCCAGTGGACATTGGACAATGCTATCTTAAAGAGTCATTATGTGGATAACATAACTGACTCGACTAGGTTTGATAGTGTTGCATTCACGGTTAAACGGAATAAGGCTTCTATGGGGTATTAGACAAGTGCCCTTTAGCGGAAAACTCAAGAGGGAAAGGCACGGAACTATTGACTGCACCGCTGATCGAATGGTTTTACCGCAAATACGCCTTTACCAAATTTAGGGGGTGATATATATTGGAAGGGTGCAACCACTCATTATAAGCGTTGCTATGGTATTTTGTTTGGCACGAGTGAAATATGATGTTGAAGATGTAATTACAAGAATGAAATAAATTATCACGTATTTGCACGTTCATAAAGTAATGATTACAATAATTTCTCATGATTACAACAGTATTCAAGGAAGGCAATAAAAGCATAAAAGAAAAGAAAAAAATATCCAAGTCAGTTTTGAATAAAGACATTAAATAAAAGCAATAAAGACACAATAAAGTCACATATAACATATAGTGGTAAAAGCCTAAAAGAAAAATCCCTAGCAGAGTCGCCATGCTGTCGCGCCCCCTTTTTCTAAAGTCGAAATCGGACTTGTGACATTTGGGAGGACAACTCGTTCTCTTTTGGGAATTGGGTTTTAAAGTTTGAAGAGTCGCCACCTAATGATTAAGTGCATTAGGACACTAAGAGGGTTTGAGTTGAAGAAATCAGAGTTCGGGTAACGGCTAAAAATTATCTCGAGGGGAAGGTGTTAGGCACCCCTCAAGATCCACTTGTGTGGTCCCGACCATGTTATAATTGTGACTTTTTAAATAAGCAATTAGGGCTCAAATAAAGGGGCTTGCACACAAGTTTAAACTTATTTGAGAAAAACATAAGGCAGAATTTTGTGGAAAAGATTTAAACAACTTATAGAGAAAACAAGTAAGAAAACACAAAAAGGGAGGGGAGTCATAGGTTTATAATTAATATGGATCACATCAATGCAATATCCAGCAATCACTCCTCAGAAGAGGGGTCGCACGTGATATTAGCGCGCTGGTTATCATATCCATATCTATCCTTCCCACCCCGTTAAGGTATTAAAGCGCAGAATAGTATCAGTCCGGGAGGCATATGGGACTACTAATCCTAAAGGGGAGAGAGTTGGGGCCTTTTGAGAGTTTTCAAAGGATAAAATGCTAAGGCGACAATCAAAATATATACGTCAAGTATTGGGAAAGCAATTAAGCAGATACGGCTTAAATACCTCCTTGAATCAAAGGAAAGCATATACTTTAGCATGTATTACACATACTGGATATGGTTTGAATTAAAACTTAAACGTTAAGGCAGGCTGATTTATCACATATTTTTAGATAAGAAGTCGGAATTAGGAATGTGTGACGACCCGACCCGTTGTCTCGTGTGTTACTGCTCCATTTTCCCCGTCTTATACTTCTTCATGTTACATTATCAGTATGTGGTGTGTTAGAGTTGATTTGGATTGGTATTGGTGGAAAATGAGACACTTAGTCTCTTTAAGGAAGACTTGGTTTGGAAAAGTCAACCGGATGTTGACTTATGTGTTAGAGGGCTCGGAATTTAATTCCGATGATTCAGTTAGCTTCGGGGGATGATTTAAGGCTTAGAAGTGTGTCCGGAATATTTTTGTGATGACCGGTGTAGAATTTAGCTTGAATTGGAAAAGTTAGTATTTTGGCAAATTCCTGTTGATAGGTGATATTTTGATCCGAGGGTCGGAATGGAATTCCGAGAGTTGCTGTAGCTTCGTTATGTCATTTTGGGCTTGTCTGCAAAATTTGAGGTCATTCGGACGTGGTTTGGTTAAGTTTTTGATAAAAAACGGAATTTGGAAGTTCTTGAGATTCATAGGCTTGAAATCGATGTGATTTGAGGATTTTGGTGTTAGTTGAGGTGTTTTGATGATTGGAACGAGGTTGAATAATATTTTAGGATGCGTTGGTGCTTTTGGTTGAGGTCCCGGGGGCCTCGGGTGTGTTTCAGGTGAGTTTTGAGCGAGTACGGACACCCCGGAACTTAGAAAAATGGAGGGGGCAGCAGTTTTGGCACGGACCACGCTCATTTTCACGCTGGGCGCGCTAACCTAGTGCTGGCCACATCAAAGTGGCCGCGGCCGCGGCCGCGGTCACTGAAGACCTGCAGGTCGTTTGTCCTACTTCGGAAGCTCATATCGTTTGATCTACAAGGAATTTGGGGTTGATTCAAAAATGAAATTGTATAACTTTGAATCTAGTTTTTAGAAACATATTATAATAGGCATTTGGACATCTGTAGCGAAAGTTATGGCCAAAATACTAAAGCATGTCACTGCAGTCAAAACTGGGCGTGGCCGCGGTCATTTTCGCGCGGACCCTGCTGGTTTTGCGCGGACCGCAGTCATTTTTGTGTGGTCAGCGGTGTCGGAATCCGAGGGGTACTCTATAAATACGAGATTTTGAGATTTATTTGATATTTTGACCTAAGGAGCTCGAATTTTGGCAATTTTTTGAAGGTTTTTCAAGGAATTGGTCGGGGTAAGTGATTCTAACTCAGATTTGGTTAGAGTACATGAATCTATCATTGAATTCATCATTTAATTGGTGATTTGAGATGAAATTTGGGAAGAAAATTTTAGAATCTTTCAAAAATGTAAAATAAAGATTTGAAGGACCAAATGGTGTCGGAATTGGAGAATTTTTGTATGGTTAGACTCGTGGTGAGAAAAGGAACGTATTTATGTAAAATTTTCTGGATTTCGAGAAGTGGGTCCGGGGCTCGGGTTTTGCTAGTTTCAAGATTTTTGCTATTTCTCGATTGTTTTCGATTGGGTATTGTTCCCTTAGCCTTTTGTAACATATTCGCTCTGTTTTTGGTTACATACGACGCGCGTGGAGGCCGATTTGAGGGGCAAAGGTGTCGTGAGCTAGAGATTTCACCAGTTCGAGGTGAGTAATACTTGTAAATGATATCCTGAGAGTTTGAAACCCCGGATTTGCACATCATAGTGCTGTATTGTGGTGACTTGCACGCCGAGTATGAGCGTGGGGTAGAGCACCATTGGGGATTGTGACTTGGTCTGTCCCGGTTGTTGATTTTACCGCGTATTTGACTAAAACTACTTGTTATCATCATAATTTGGGCTGATTGCCATGTTTGTGCTTCGTGCCAACTATGTGAATCCTTCGAGGATTGATATTACTGTTTTAACATATCTTGCATATCATTTGGTTTTAGTCCAAGGTTTTTAATACTGTTTTGCAAACTCAGCCATATTTCAAATTTTGAAAACTCAAATGATATTTTAAATGTTATTTTGGCCTGAGAACTACTGTTTTATAAATGCCCAAGGGGCTTATGATATTTTCTGGACTAATTATGGGTGGCTCGGGCTGCGCGCCGCAGTAGTGATTTAAAACAATGGTAACAATGGCACTGTGTGATGTGACTTGAAACATTATGGGTGGATTGGGCTGCGCGCCGCAGCAGTGATATGAAATAGTGGTAACAATGGCAATGTATGATGTAAATGGGTTAGGTAACAATGGCTGACCAGGATTTGATTGATGCCACGAGATGGCTTTATATTGTGCTTGGGCTGTAGGAGCCCCTCCGGAGTCTGTACACACCCCCAGTGAGCGTCGTCAATGTTAAATGATTATGGGTAGCTCGGGCTGCGCGCCGCAGTGGATACTGAAATGTACCATCATATGCATTGCATTGCACTCATGCATTTGTTTCTATTATACTACTTGTCATGACATTCAACACCCCCATTTCATTAGCATCCATGCTACTTCTTGTACTGCCTACCAGATACCCTGGTGTTAAATTTGAGTTGGGAGAGAGCACGAGGGGCTGAGTTGTACATTGTGAGTTAGGAGTGAGCCCGTGGGGCTGATACTGTACTGAGAGGTTGATATTGAGCCAGAGGGGCAGATTTCTAATTATTAATTATTTTTGCAAATATCGAAAGGATCATTTTTTTAAAAGATGTTTTAAACTGAGCCAAGATATTTCTAAAGATTTCACAGTTTTCACTGATTTTTCTAAATTTAAGGGTTTTTCTCTGCTTCTATACAACATGACGATATGTTTTACGTGATTTCTTACTGCTTAGTTATTATTTACTTTCATTACTCACTGAGTTGGATTACTCACTTTACTCCCTGCACCCCGTGTGCAAATGTAGGTATTTCTTACCCGGTAGCGGATTTTGAGCTGATTGAAGATTTGCTATCATAGCTGAGCCAGGTGACCGCCAGCGTCCGCGACACCGGATTTCATGCCTTTTGACTTTTAAATTCCATATTGTATACTACTGGCCTTGTAAATGTATTTAGACTCCTTTAGATGCTTGTGACTTGTGACACCCTTGTCGGGTTGTGTTGGGTTGGATTTCCGCATTTTTATCTGTACTTCCGCTATTTGGTATTATTAAACCATGTTTCACTATAGTTTTGAAAAATAATTGTTTTAAAACGGATAAATTGGATTGACTGGCTGGCCTTGTCTTCACGAGAGGCACCATCAAGACCAGGTTTGGGATTTGGGTTGTGACAGCATGCCTGCTAGTTGTAATTACCAAAAATTAATGCAGTTATAGTTTTTACCCTAAAGCTTGGCTAGGTGTTAAACGGAACCTATATGCATGATATATATTAGTTCAGAAAGAAGAAAACTAATTGCAGAAAAGAATTGTCGATTGCCGAAATGTTATTGCTATTGATTTTTAGACTTGACGATTCAAGTTTGGTTGATAGCTCCTATAGGCATGCTTTCTAGGCGTCACTGATTTTAAGCGCTATAATCATGTAGAAATCCTATAGGCATGTCATTTATATGCAATTGGTTATTCAAATCCTATAACAGGTTTGCCTAGTGACAGATGCATATGCAAAAATGTGGAAGTCCTTTAGGCATATTATATATATATATATAGAATTTCAGAGATGACTTATATACATGATATCTATGTGAAGTGCTGAAAAACCTATAGCCATGGTATCTATATGAGATGCAGTTGAGATGTAGTAATTCCCTATGAACGTGGTATTTATATGATATGCAGAATTTCAGAAGTAGCAATTCCCTATGAACATGGTATCTATATGAAACGCAGAATTTCATAAGGAGTAATTCCCTATGAACATGGTATCTATATGAAATGCAGAATTTCAGAAGTAGTAATTCCCTATGAACATGGTATCTACCCTTTTGCATGCATGATTGACCCTCCCTTTTTCACTAAAGCTCCAGCGGTTTATTACAAGGTTATTACAGACCAGAATGAATAAGAAAAGATAAAAATACATCAAAATTAAAGATTCCAACCCCGGAGAGCCTAATTCAGACCCCCGTTCTGAAATATGACATAAACCAACTTCCAAAGATCAGATTTCCAAAGCCTTTCTCTTATTTGGGATGTGTCAAAGTTCCAAGGAGCTTCAAGAACTCCAGGCAATGCTTACACCCCAAATATCAATGTAAAATCAGATTATAGTGCAGTGTGGAAGGGCCAGCCCTCAAATGTCCAAGTTTAGAGAGAACTCAAGGTCCCAAGGCAAGGCTCATAGGAGGGGGAGGGGGGAGAACATAGAGGCTAGGAGTAGGTGTAGGTGTAAGTGCAATAAAGGGGAAATGGAAAGCTGGTGGTCATGCCAAGCAATTTGGGGTGCTGGCACACACCTGACCAATTTGTTAGCCTTAGAAGCTAGAGAGTTAGGACCTATTGAAGGTCAGGTTCAGCCCTGGACAACAATTTGGATGCTGCTAGGCTATACTTTAACTCAGCACACATATGGGAATGCAGTATGGGGGAACTAAAAGAGACAAGAGTAAGTTGTGGGCATACCCAACAATAGGGAATGCTAACATGACCACAAGCACGTTACACTATTTAGAGGCTAGGATCCAGAGGATCTGGTTTTAATCCATGGACAATAACTTGTATATTGCCATGTATTAAACCATAGCTCAAACACATGGGGGGGGGGGGGGGGGAGGGAGTAGGGATTCATTGCAGACACAGATAGCGAGACATAAGCATACTACTTTAAATGTTGAACTCTACAAAACCGTAAAGTAGACATGGATGTAAAAGCTTGTAAACAAACACATTGGGGGTGATGCTGTAATCAAAATTAGGACATAACAGTTTCAAGGAAATAAATAAATGAAAACAGGAGTCTTGTAAGCCAAATTTGCAAGCAAGCAATACAAAAGATCTCAGAAGAGAGTAGAGAATTGAAAGAGTGTTGTAATCGAGGGTTTGTGTGTAAGAGTATGCAATTCCAAGTGTGTCTTGTGAAAATGGGTTGTGTATTTATAGTGTGAAGTCGTGAGAAATAAGGTAAGAAGATAATTGAAGTCAGATTTTCAATCAATCATATAAGACTCCCTTTAATTAAGGGATTCAAATTCAAACGGGTAAAACAATTAAGGGAAGGGATTTTGAAAGAATATTTTCCCAGCAGTATAATAAATGGTAAGTACATAGAAGCTATTTAAGGAAACAAACCAATAGTACACGATTTGTAAAAAAAGGGAAAGGGAATCATTCAGTAAAACCAAAATTACACGCCTACTCGAATGAATCAGGTAGAGAAAAAGGGTAAAGAAAGGTTCACTTAGGGAAAATAAGGAACAATCAAGTAAACACCATCAAAGGGATTCACAATAAATTAGTAGTTGGAAAAACCTTTTGAAAGAAGAGTTCTCATACATAAAGTACACAAACATGTGAATCAAGAAGAGACTGTCGAGTTATGTAAAAGAGAGAGGAGTTCAGAATCATAAGGAAAGAGATACAAGTTCAATTCGTAGAGTCATAGTGAGTCTAAGAGTCCAGGGTCCCAAAGTGGAGTCTTAACTCGAACACAAAGAATCAAAATCATCAAAGGAAACCCCCAAATCCCAGGAAACATGGAAGTGAGAAAGTAAGCCATTTGCTTTAGAGTCTCAACAAAATAGATATGATAGCATGTTGAATGACAAAGGAAGAAGAATCATGAAGAACATATTTTGAGAAAACTTGGAACCTAAACAAGTTCAGAAGAAGGAGATAATACAAACGTGAACACAAGTAGATGAAACATGTAAGAACATGAACAGAGTCCAGTAAACAAAAATAAAATAACTTAACGGTAAACACACATAGTAAAAGAGTATAGAAAACATAAAAAAGATTAACAGGAGTAACATGCATAATAGAAAAGAAAATGTAGAAGATATTACATGCGTAATAAAGAAATCACACGAGCAGGGTATGAATAAATACACATAAAGCAAAGAAGAAGAAATATCAAAAAGATTTTTCCAAAAAAAAATCCTTTCAGAAACCCTAAAATTGAAGAGAAACGATTTTGAAAAAAGCTTTTGGGGAAAACACTTTAGATGGCAAGAAAAGCATAGATACCGTATAGATCTAGACAAATAATGATGAAAGAACCTTGAATGGCATAGGGTTTCGGAGAAACCCTAGAAATGAGAAAGGCTTGGAAACATGTCCGATCTTGAGTCAAAGAGGTCAAGAGTCAGGTTCCTGAGCCTTGGATATGCCGGAGAAAGGCCAAAAATGGCCGGAAACCTTGAATCGGTGAAGTTATGAGTGAAGACCTTCGAAATCTGTCTTCGAACCATTGAGCATCAGGCATGTAGGAGCAGTAGGAGGTGATTATAGGGTTTCCATGGCCTGAGAAGCCGTGGATTCCGGCGAGTTTTGGGGTGGGGATGACGAGAAGCTGTTAGGGTTAGGGGAATGGCCGAGAGAGTCTGAGAGATGAGAGGATCCAAAGGCGGCTACCAGAGGGAAATGGGGGGATTAAGGTTGGGTTAGGTAAATTAAAAAGGAAAGAGGAGATCGTGACCGTTGATTAGATTGATCAACGATCTCGATTAAAAGAGCCTTGGGTCGGGTACGATAAATGGGTTATTGGGTTGGATAAGACGGGATTGGGCTGGTCCGATTTTAAGCTTGAAATTGGGTCAGTTTCAGGCTAAAATTGAGATTGAAATGGGGCTACAATTGAAACGAATTGGGGCTATATTTTAAATAGCCAGTTTTCCCTTTTTATTTTAAAAAAATAGTAAAAATGATTTTGAAATGAAATTAAAAGTACTGAGTCAGTAAATAACATATAAATATTGGAACAAATTTTACAATTATAAAATGCAGTTAATCTTAAGATAGGCTAAACTTGCAATTAAATACAATTTGACTTTAAAACTACCAAATAGATTTGTAAAAATATACAAAAATCACCGTAATTATATTTTGGTGTAAATATGAGAATAAAATAAGTTATTCACCAAAATGATAACCTTGGGAATAATTATTGTATTTTTGTACTACTAAAACAAACAATAAATTGATTTTTAAAATCTTTAAAAATTGGAAAAAAATACTAAACACTTGCGTATGCTCATATATGCATATATATGTTATTTTGAAGGTATTTTGCGCACAAAAATTACATAGAGGAAAAATTAGGAATCAACACTTATGTGGCTCGGTGTTTGAACTGTTAGCAGGTTAAGTACGAGCATCAGAGGCCCGACGGGTTGTTCAAGAAGATTGAGATTCCTGAGTGGAAGTGGGAGCATGTTACTATGAACTTCGTTATTAGACTCCCACGGACTCAGAGGAAGTTCGATGCAGTGTGGGTTATTGTTGATAGGCTGACCAAGTTAGCACATTTCATTCATGTGGCACTCTCCTATTCTTACGAGAGGTTAGCCGAGATCTATATTCGGGAGATTGTTCGTCTTCACGGTGTGCCCGTGTTTATCATTTCGGATTGAGGTACGCAATTTACCTCACATTTATGGAGAGCAATTCAGCGAGAGTTGGGCACAAGGATTGAGTTAAGCACCACGTTTCACCCTCAGAGGAACGGGCAGTTGGAGCAGACTATTCAGATTTTGAAGGATATGCTCCGAGCTTGTGTCATTGACTTTGGAGGCTCGTGGCATCAGTTTTTGCCTTTAACAGAGTTTGCCTACAACAACAGTTACTAGTCGAATATTCAGATGTCTCCTTATGAGGCTTTGGATGGAAGGCGTTGTCGGTCGCCGGTTGGATGGTTCGAGCCGGGGAAGGCGCGGTTGTTGGGTATAGATCTAGTACAGGATGCCTTGGACAAGGTCAGGATTATTTAGGATAGTCTTCGCACAGCTCTGTCTGGGCAAAAGAGTTGTGCCGGCCGTATGGTTCGTGATTTAGCTTTCATGGTCGGTGAACGAGTATTGCTTCGAGTGTCGCCTATGAAGGGCATGAGGAGATCTGGGAAGAAGGGCAAGCTTAGCTCTACGTTCACTAGCATGTTTGATATTCTTGATTG
Source organism: Nicotiana glauca (assembly GCA_026770625.1). Taxonomy (NCBI): domain Eukaryota; kingdom Viridiplantae; phylum Streptophyta; class Magnoliopsida; order Solanales; family Solanaceae; genus Nicotiana; species Nicotiana glauca. Next base: position 61,321 of record MU671029.1, on the reverse strand, counting down.
AGTGGGGGAGGTGGCTTACAGACTTGCGTTACCATCAAGCTTATTAGCCGTGCATCCAGTGTTTTATGTGTCCATGCTTCAAAAGTATCTTGGTGATCTATCCCACGTGTTAGATTTCAGCATTGTCCAGTGGGACAAGGACTTATTTTATAAGGAGGAGCCGGTAGCTATACTAGACCAGCAGATTCGTCAGTTGAGATCGAAGAGTTTTCCTTCTGTTCGTGTTAAGTGGAGAGGTCAGCTTGCTTAGGCATCGACCTGGGAGTCCGAATCCAATATGCGGAGTCGATATCCCCATCTGTTCCCTGACTAAGGTACTTTCTTCTTTTATCCGTTCGAGGATGAACGGTTGTTCATAACTTGTTTTAAGAGTAAATTCACATTCCGAGGCATTAAAACCTCTTTCGATGTCACCTCAATTTGCGTGCGCAGTCCGGGCGCATAGCTGAAAAGCCATTATGTGAAAATGACTAATTTTGACTTAAAAATAAATTTAAATTGACTTCGGTCAATATTTTAGATAAACGGACTCGGACCCATAAATTCACAGTCCCGAATGGTCCGTAAGAAAATATGGGACTTAGGCGTATGCCCGAAATCAAATTCCGAGGTCCCAAGCCCAAGAAATGAATTTTTGAAGAAAATTATTTACTGGAATATTTATGAGTATTATGGAAATGAAATGTGTTTAATATTTGATAGTATCGGGCCCGTATTCTGGTTTCGGAGCCCGGTACATATCTTATATGTGGTTTAAGTTGAGTATGCGAAATTTAGTAAGAAACGGACTTGAAACGACGTGAATCGGACCGTATTTGAGAAAAATGGAAAATTTGATGTTCTTAAGTGATTTCATGGTTTTAATGTTAAATTCATAGTTCTTGATGTTATTTTGGTGATTTGAATGCACGAGTAAGTCCGTATAGTATTTTGGAGGTAGTGTACATATTTGGTTTGGAGCCTCGAGGGCTCGGGTGAGTTTCAGATAGGTCTCAGGAGGTTTTTGAACTTAGGAAGATTGCAGAATCTGTTGTCTGCTGGTGTCCAGGTGTTTGCGCTATGCGATCGCATAGGGAAGTTCGAGATTGCATTGTGTAAATTTCAGGGGTCCTATTTTGTGTTATGCGATCGCATAGGTCCTTCTGCGATTGCGTAGAGTAAATTTTGGGAGGTCACCAATTGTTCTATGCGATTGCATTGATTCTTCCGCTATTGCAATGTGTTAAACCAAGACTGGGAAGGGAACCCATTTCCTCTATGCGATCGCAATCTCTGTTCCGCGATCGCAATGTGCAATCCCCTTTACCCTATGCGATCGCATGCCCTTGTCCGTGATCGCAAAGACCAATTTTGCCCAAGTCATTTAAACAGTAACAGAACATACAAGATTAAACAAAAAATTCATAACTGCTTGTTCCAAACTCCAAATTGAGAGATTTTTGAAAGAGAACTTTACCACAAATTCATAGGTGTGTAATATTAGATTCATTTCCTTCAATTTACATTAACACCCATTATATTTCTATTCTTAAATCATGTCTTTAAGGATAGAAATTTAGGGATTTGGGTAGAGTTAGGGCTTTTTGTGTACATGGAATTTAGACCTCGTTTTAGGCTCGAATTTCGAAACTAAATACATATTCGGGTTCGTGGGTGAACGGGAGATCGGGTTTTGGTCTGAATCTCATGTTTTGACCAAGTGGGCCCGAGATCGCTTTTTGGCTTTTTTGGAAGAATGATAAAAAATCTATAATTAAGCATTGGAAGTGCACTGTTTAGCGTTTATTGGTGTTATTAAGTCGATTATGTCTAGATACAATATATTTGGAACCAAATTCAAAAGAAAAAGCGGTGTTTGAAGCTTGAGTTAGCTGTGAAAGTTTGAGTTAAGTGTTTGGTCTAACCTTAGCTTGAGGGATTAAAAGTTGAGTCTTATTTTCTACGTGTTAACTGTGGAGTACGACATATAGGCATGGTGACGATTATCTATATATCGGTGTCAAGCATGCTCATGAGTCTTGTATTGTAATGGTTATGACTCCGTTGTGGTTCATTGCGCTTTATATGAGGATTTTTATTATTGTTCCCTTGCCGGGATGTTATTATCATTATTTTTCAATTGTCGGGATATTATTATCATTATTGTTCCCTTGCTGAGATGTTCATTTTAATATTATTATACCCTTCCCGGGATTCTTTTGATTGATGTTGATAAAAGAAATAGGAACGAGTTGCACGCCTGCAGCGGTAACATATGAAATGGGAGCGGATTGCATGCCTGCAACGGTAATATATGAAATGAGAGTGGGTTGCATGCCTGCAATTGTAATATATGAAATAGAAGCGGGTTGCACGCCTGCAACAATGATATGTGAAATGGGAGTGGGTTGCATGCCTGCAACGGTAATATAAGAAATGAGAGAGGGTTGCACGCCTGCAATGGTATCCTATAAAATGGGATCGGGTTGCACGCCTGCAACGGTATTATGTGTGTACCTTTTCTTCTATTTCCTTATTTTGCAGGTAATTGATTTAGGGAATTTCTTATGTCTCTCTACAGTTGTTTTGTTGTTATCTGTTACTCCCCGTAGCATATCCCCCCCCCCCCAACTTTAGTTGTAATTATCTGTTTCTATTTTTGCTATATATGTTTTAACTGCACAGGTTTATTTGGTAGTCTGGTCCTAGCCTCGTCACTACTTCGCCGAGGTTAGTCTGATCACTTAATAGCACATGGGATCGGTTGTGCTGATACTACACTCTACACTGTGAACACATAGCGATATCGGAGCATTTGGACCGTTGTGAGGGTGCTGTCTTCAGTCCACACAGGCGACCCGAGGTAGTCCTGCAGACGTCCGCGGGTCTTGGCATCTCCTCCTATCTTATCTCTTGTTGTTTTTATTTATTCAGAGACAGACTTTGTATTTCACTAGACCTTGTTTGTAGTATTCTTAGGCTGTCTGTGAAGCTGTGGCTCCAGTTCTGGGTAGACTTTCTTAAACGGTTGTATTGGATATACACAATAGTTTTATTGTTTTCTTCCGCTTGTTATAATTTTTGCTATATTTAGATTATTGCTCATAATTTCTAAAAGATTAAATGGAGAAAAAGGGAAAATTTATCAAGTAGTCGGCTTGCCTAGCTCACATTAGTAGGCGTTATCACGACTCCCAATAGTTGGAAATCCGGGTCGTAACATGCTAATTTCTTTCAATCAAGGTTTTTTTAATGGATCAAGGTTAGTACCCTAACCATTTTGCTAGATTTATATCTCTGTCTAATGATTTACTTGCAATCTTCTGATTGTATAAAGTTTGACCACATACATTATATCCTTGTATTTTGCTAGGTGCATGTAAATGAAAGCTTGATTAAGATGTGTTGTATTGGAAAAAATTAGCTTGTTGATGGTTCAATTGATGGGACTAAGCCCATTGAGTGCCGTCGTTGGCCCCTAATTTGAGTCGGGACGAGCTGCTTATTACATGATTTGTCAAATAAATTGATATTTTTCCCTTCCCTCATGCATCAATGTTTTTGTGAAAACGGGACTTTTGATTGCATCATAAGGCGCAATATTTTGCATCACAAGTTTGTTGAATCATAATAGCCAAGTCAATTCAATTAGAATAAGAAAAAATAAATTCTAAAAAATTTAGATTATTTCACTTAATCCCATAAAATACAGCACAGACCCAAAAAAAGACCGTACAGTATGATAATACAAACATACTTTAGTACTATTTTACTACAATTCTAGTGAATTGGTAGTATTTTTATTCTTTTAAACACAAGACAACACACCATTATTTATTTATTT
>MU671029.1:3024-53084 GCA_026770625.1 Nicotiana glauca | reverse complement strand
AGGAATGAAGCAAATAATAATTTATATGGGTTAAATATTTGGTTAAATTTGACTAAATCGTTCCTCCTTTTTTTCTTTTTATAAGATGAAGGAGGAGTATATTTCGTCGTAGCACAAAGGAACTGAGTTAGCACTCTGAGAAAATTTTACCACTTCTACCAAAATACATAATTGCATTGTAACTCTTGGCTCGCATTTGTGATCAAATGATCGCATTTGCGAACATGGGCACGATCTGCATAGTGATCACTTTTGCGACTCTTTCGTCGCATTTGCGATGTCCAGCTACGTATTTGCTAAGCTCATATCTCATTTGTGATAGGAGGGTGGTTCCTATTTGCGAGATTTTTGTTGCATTTTGTGACGTTTGAGTGCCTGATGCACTGATCGCATTTGTGAACAGTGTCACAAATTTGCGAAGAAGTATTTGCAAATGCGACGTCTGGAGCTGGGTAAAAAAGGAAACAAACTGGACTTAACTCATGTTACACTATTTCTCAACCCCAAAAACTCTATAGGCGATCTTTGAAGAACTTTTTCTTCCCGAATTCATTGATAAGCAACTCTAATTCATTTTTTATCAATTCCCAATTACTTTTCATTAATTTTTAACATCAAATCTATGATTTTTATTATAGAAATTAGGAGGTTGTGGGTACAATTTAAGGATTTTACAAAATTGAGATTTAGTTCTCAAATTGGGGCCAGATTTCGAAACAAATCATGTAACTAGGCTCGAAGGTGAATTGGCAATCGGGTTTCGGTCCGAATCTTAGATTTCGATCAAGCAGGCCCGTGGTTGACTTTTGTTAACATTATAAAAAATTATCAAAATTGAACCTTTTTCATTCGTAGGTAGTTTCTAAAGCTGATTTTGAATTGTTTGATCGATAATTGACTATATTTGTTTAGTTTGGAGGCTTGTTCGAAAGGCAAAGTCGTGATTGATTTTTGATTTGGTTAAGGAATGAGATAACTATCGTGTTAAAATATTACTTGAGAGAGTTAGGACTTGTTCTCACGATCCAAAATTGCAAATGGTCGTGATGGCGCCTAACACACTCGCTAGGCAACCTGGACATAACAATAAAAAACCAAAATAGCAGGATTTACAGTAATAACATAAGTCTGAAACCTCGATATAATGAAACAGTGCTAATGCATGATAAATCTACCCAAAACTAGTAAACACAGAGTCATGATCTCTAATACGAAATACAAGTGTGAAATGATCAAGAACAATACTATTTGAAATAAAGGCAACAATACATAAGAAAAGAGACGTTAAGACAGCGGGCGAGAACGCAACTCTATCTCAACTCTCGATACTAAGCTCAACAAGAAACTTCGCTACTGATAACTAGTCCCAACACCCGGATCTGCACAATTAAGTGTAAAGCATTGTATGAGTACAACCAACCCAATATACTCAATAAGTATAATAACTAACCTCCACGAGGTAAAAGAAGCGAGAATTATAAATGATTCCTGCTATAACCTGTACAATTTCATTAATCTAACAAGTATAGAGCAATATTGCGGTCAAGTATGAAGCAAAGAAAGAACCATTTGTACGTGTGAGAAATCACTCAAATACTCTACTTAGTCAATGCTTCAGTACATAAAGATGATATGCAATTAAATCAGGTAATTAACAACGGAAATTGCAAGTACAGATGAAACGAAAAATCCAAAAAAGCACTGGCCAGATTTTTTCTCAAAACCTTTTCATATCCGGACCACACAGCATATCGGTTCTCCTCAATTTATGCCTTTACACCATTAAGAGAGAGATATAAAAGGGTGACCCAACAGGGATGGATCCATGTCCACACACATGCACGATCAATTCAACGTGCTACAAACCTGGCATGGTCATATGCTCAATATCATGATCCGTCCGGTGTGGTCACATGCATAACAATGCAATCCGCCCGACGTGGTCGTGGGAATTACAGTACAATATGCCCAACATGATGACACGCACTCATTCCAAATCATATCACACAGAAGAAAATATACAATAATACATGTATATAATGAATGAAAAATTAAATTTCACGCTTCTGGACTGGTATATTGACATGGTAAAGTATAGACATGTGCAAGCGTGCTATCATAGCTAAAATCGACAATTTCATCATAGAAATAGAAATTATCAAGTTCGTACAGGGATTTAGCCTCTATGTAACCTCAAACTTGGCTCAAACAGTTCACAACGAGGCTTAAAATATGAGAAATATCATAGCTTAAAGCTTAATAATCAATTTTACAAATATCGTAGCCTAAGCACTACCCTGAATATGGATAAATACCCTAGTGATCGCACATGGGCTCAGAGCCCACACATATGTGCACATATAGCACGTAGCTATCACCAATAATTTAGGCAACTTGTGCCTCAACTATGTTTAAATAAGATACTTACCTCAAGGAAGACAAATTACTCCTATAACAAGCCCTTCCCACTTGTATCTGAAAAATCCGAATTTAGCTAGTTTAACTTAATACAATCAATAAAAGCCATAGAAATTGATTCAAAATGATAAATCTAAGATCTTTAACTAAAATAAAAAATTCAACTCCAGGTTCGCACCTCGAAATCCTACAAAATTTATAAATTATGAATACCCATTCGATTATGGGTCCAACCATACATAAGTCGTCCAATTCTGACATCAAAGACCTTCAAATCCTCAATTTTAACTTCAGGAAGTTTTTACTAAAATATCCTATTTTTCCACTTTAATGCACAAATTAAATACTAAAGACAAAGATTGAATCATGAAATAATAACAAATTCGAGTCAAAAACACTTACCTCGATCAAAATTGTGAGAATCCCCTCCAAAATCGACCAAATCCGATCTCTCTAACTCAAAATGTGATATAACAACTCTAACCCTCAAAATGAGATTTAAAACATTCTGCCGCAAGCATTTTCTTTTCATAATCGCGGAAATGCCTTCACGATCGCAAACCACAAAAATTCTAGCTACCTAATTTCTCCTACGCGTACGCGATACCTGAGTCACGAACACGATGACCAAACCTCCAAAGCTACGCAATTGCAAATGTGACCACGCGATCGCATACCTGACCACGTGATCGTGGAGAACAACTACGTGAAATCCTTAGGACCTTCCTTCCTCATACGCAAACGCGGCTATCGACTTCCGTTCGTGATGAATAACCACCATAAGGATTCGTGAACGCATCCTACCTTTCATAAATGTGGAGAGCAAAAATCCATCTGCCAACAACTACTGTATGTGACCGCGACCATACATCGCGATCGCGAAGAAGAAACCCATCCAAACATAGAAAAAGTCCTAAAACACAATACAAACTTACTCAAAGCCTCAAATCACACCAGACAATACCAAAACCACAAATCATACCCTAATTCAATTCTACTGAACTAATGAACTTCCAACTTCTAAAACTAATAGCGAACAATATCAAATCAACTCTGAATGACCTCAAATTTTACATGCAAATTCAAAATAACACAATGGACCTACCCCAACCCCTGAAACAAAAATCCAAACCCGATATTAACAATGTAAACTCTCAATCATACCCCTCAACCCTCTAAACCTTCAACTTTCCAACTTTTACTAAAAAGCCTCAAACTAACCTACGGGCCTCCAAATCAATATCCGAAAACACGACTAAGTCCAAAATCAGCATACGAAGCCATTAGAACCATTAAAACTATATTTTGTTCTACACAAAAGTAAAATTCCAATTCACTCTTCCGATATAAGTTTCAATACTTGATACTAAGTGTACCAATTCACTCTGAAGCATCTCCGAAACCAAATCAATTACCCCAGCAAGTCACAAAAATATAAACTAACATAGAAGAAGTAGAAATATGGGAATGGGGGCTACACTACACAAAACAAACGGCTAGATCGTTACACTTGTTGGTCTATTTTCTACGTGAATTATGTGTGTCCGGCGACATATATGTAAGGTGACGAGTATATATGCACTACCACGGGCTAAAGCATGTGGTTGGAAATTACTTTATTGCACCATGTTGTTTTATTTACTATGCCTTCCATGCCTTAGTTAGATTGTTATTTCTTTAATTGTTCGCTTTCATATTTATTGCTTATGTTGAAGTGGTTGTGTTGAGTTGTTCATATTAATGAGTTGATAATGGGAACGAGTTGCATGCCACAACGGTATTAAAATGAATTGATAATGGGAATGTGTTGCACACCACAATAGATATTGATATGATATTAGGATTGTGTTGCATACTACGACAGATATTGAATTGCCATTAGGATCAGGTTTCATGCTGCAATGGAGTATGATGTGATGTAACTATTTGTAGTTGCACTTCATTATTTTTATACTGTGATATGAGGTTATGAGATGGTATTATTCTGTAACCTCTATTAGTTGTCCATCGGGTCCCGTTTTTATGAGTTTACTTTCCTTCTCTATACTTTGTTTTCTTTTATTAATATTATTCTTACGGATTTACAGTAAGTGTTTTGTCATAGTGTAACGACCCGACTAGTCGTTTTGAGTATTTGCATTCGATTTGGCAGTTTTAGGTCATAAGTAGATTTGTATGATATATTATGACTTGTGTGTGTCGTTTGTTTTGGTTTTCGAGTTTTTCTAGATTGGTTTAGAAGGATGATTCTCACATGAGAAGCTTGAAATTTAAAAAGTTGACAAAGTTTGACTTTAGATGTATTTTATCTCGGATCAGATTTTGATGGTTCCGGTATGTTCAGATGGTGATTTTAGAGTTGGATGTATTCTGGGATTTGCTTTGGTTGTTTGTAGAAGGTCTCAACACTATTTGGCGAACGTCGGTAATTTGAAAGTTTGGAATGTTTATTAGTTTGACCGGAAGTTGACTTTTATGATATCAGATTTCAATTTTGGTTCTAGGAGTTGGAGTACGTTCTTTATTTCATTTTAAACTTGTGTGAAAAATTTGAGGTTATTCCGAGTTGATTTGATAAGGTTCGACATGAGTTTTGAAAGTCGAAACTTTAAAAGTTTATTAAGTTTGATTTGAGGTTTGATTCATGAGTTTTATGTTGTTTTGTGCTATTTTAGGCTTTGACTAGGTTCGGGTTATGCATTGGGACTTGTTGGTATATTCGGACTAGATCCTGAGGGGCTTGGGTGAGTTTTAGACGGGTTTCAGACAATTTTGGGCCATGTTAGTTCTGCTGGTTCTGGTCTTCCTCGTGACCACGAAGATTGAGTCGAGATCGTTTAGTGCAATTGTAGCTGCTTGATGTCTATTCTTTGTGTTTGCGCTATAGATATTGCGTTCATGCCGGTTGAGGTTTTAAGTCTCCATGTTCGTAACCATTATCTACGCATTCGCATAGTGTTGAGCAAGGTTATTCAATATTGATGTGTTATTCATCGCGTTCGCGATGGTTTGTCTGTGTTTGTTGAGATCTGGCGGTGTGTTGCACCATATTTGTGAGGGTTTTTCTATGAACACGTAGTGTAAAGTGTGTCAGTGTGAGCTTGTGCTGCGTGAACGCGGGGTTTATTCTGTATTCGCCAAGGGCACCTCCCTGGGCAGTGTATGTAAGTACTATAATTCGGGCACTTGAGTTATTCTATCACATTTTGATTGATGGTTTAAAAAGAGAAATTAGGATTTTTTTTCTAAATTTTCCTAAACAAAGTTAGGGTTTTAACATTGAGTCGGAGTCGGATTTGAGTGAAATTTTATATGATTGGATTTGTAATTGAGTGGGTTGTCATACTTTGCGAGTTTTTTAGGGTTTCAGGGCGCGTGCCCGAGGTTGACCTTTTTGTTAATTTTGAGTATTTGATTAAAGAGTCGACCTTTATCATTTGAGTTTTCTTCCCATGGCATTATTTGATTATTTATAGTTACTTGTGGCTAGTTTCGAGCCATTCCGATTTGTGCAGGATGTCGCGTCTAATGTATCGATTAGGCTTTTTGAGGTAAGTGTCTTACGTAACTTTTTTTTGGGAATTTTTCCTACTAATTGACATTGTTTGCTACATACGGGGGTGATGTATATATGAGGTGACGACTATATATGTATGTGCTAGGGTTTATCATGTTTGGGATAGAGTATACGATTATTTGTGACTTGTTGGAGTATGTGACCTTCTTGCTTCATGTTTTACTAGACTTATAGATTAATATGAATATGAAGCTAAATGCTAGAAACCATGATTTAGCTTATTATAACTTGATTAAAATTTGATAGACTTTTGTGAGACTATTGATGTGCTAAATTCGGCACTACTATGCTTAATCATAAATACGTTGCTACTGCTATTATTCTTAAGATATTTAGATTCTATACATGAGTTAAAGATCACTTTTGAGATTTTTGAAAAGGGACTTATGAAGCACGGTACTCTCTGCTGGAACGCACTTGTTGTACTTTGACCTGGACAACTCAGAAATTGAAGCATTACTTCTGTGCCTACACCACCTACCTCATATCCAGGATGGACTCTTTGAAGTACATATTTCAGAAACCAATATACTAATCATAAATGTATAAATAGTCTAGTCCGGTGAGGGAAAAGGGCCTAACCTTTTCGTTTTGTAGAAAATGAGGCACGAGGTCCCCAGATTCGATATGGTTAGTAACATTCCACAACTACTAGTAGATTGGTGGGAGGACGTTTCCTCAAGTGACAAGAAACATGTGAGAAAGTACCTGGGTAACTTGCCTTCCTTCCTAGACATTCAGCCAAACAACAGGTTGATCGAAGCTGCCACTTTGTTTTGGCATAGTGAAAGGCTTGTGTTTGGTTTCAGTGACATTGAAATGACTCCACTCCTAGAGGAAATTGGGGGACTCGCGGGATTGACTTGGCATAGCCCTGGCTTGTTTGAACCGGAGAACCATACTGGTATAGTGTTCTTAAAGATTATGGGGTTGAAGAAAAATGCTGACTTAGTATGCCTGGAGAAGTCCTACATACATTTTGAATACTTGTACGAGAGATATGGCCATAGAAAGTCCTTCCGTACCTTCAATGATGAGCTTTATATCACTTCTCTAGGACACATCCACCATAGAGTGTTCGTGTTCTTTGTGTGTTTCTTGGGCCTGATAGTATTCTCGATGAAAAGGGAAAAAATCCATACTATATTGGCCATGGTCGCCAAGACTTTGATGGAAGGGACCAATGGACAAACATACACTATAGTCCCCATGATCATAGCCAACATCTACAAGCATCTGGAGCGCTGTTAAAGGGGGATCAAGTATTTCGAGGGTTGTAACTTGTTGCTGCAGTTGGGGTTATAAGAACATCTTCACAAGGGTCACTATCGCAAAGAATTTCCGTGAAGGGCTTGGAACGACCATATTGCATTCCATCACCCCAAGCAGATGACTTACATTCCGGACATGTTTGCTCAGCCGGAAAGTGCCAAAGAGTAGGTAGGGTTCTTCGACAATAATGACTGAGGAACATGTACAATGGATGTTTGAATGGTTCCCAACGGACGAATTCATCATCAGATCCAGGGACGATCCACACTTGGTGTTGATCAAGTTGAGAGGGATATATCCTTATATCCCTATCAGATCCGACTTCAGAATGACGATGTTGCTTACAAGTGCCAAGCTCGACACATGTGGCACTGCAAGATCATTGTGGAAAAGAACACCATCGAGCCAGACATGTATCATACGGGGTGTGAACCTCTCTACACAGCATGGTTAGAGGACAATCTGAAGGGAATGGTGAGGCTAGGAGCCGGTCGAGGGAATAGGATCATAGACGAAGAGGTTGAAGCTCAAGTCAAATACAACAGGCTTTGCAAGAGGGTCCACGACTCTGAGAATGAGCACCGGGAGATACACGAGAGAAACATGAGGTCGATCGACGAATGGAAGGAAATGGCTGTCACTTCCAATAGAAAGTTTGAATATCTGGAGCGAGGATTAGTTGAGCTGGAGGGTAAAGTCATAAGAAGGATCTAGGATTGCCATAATACTGAAGGAAATGAAGGAGGACATCTAGCCAGAGCCTACCTGCTGCTAGGTCTACGTGAGCTGGGGAACTTGTATGATGGAGTCAAGAAGATTGAATCTAGGGAAGGTATTTCTAGGACCAAGTAGGCTAGATTTATTTGCTTTCCTAAATGTAATATGGCCAAGTGCCAATAGTGAGTTACTTCTCTATTGTCTTAGTGTCGTTTTTGGATTCGTCTATATTCATATTATGAGATAAAGCATTTACTAGCATATAAAGTTCTCCAGATCTATTTGTCGCTAGGCCTACCTCGGGCACAACGAGGCCCCCAAATTAGGACACGAATTTATATTCCGCAATATATGTTTGAATACTTCAATCATTTCGGAATCCTCACTAAGTTGTATACCTTTTTTATTTTTCTTTTTTCTTTATTCCCATCCCCTAAGGTTGTTTCGCTCTTACTGGAATCATCAGCATATCACACCAGATCTAGAGGTCCTCCACCTCCTCGTCCTCCAAAAAATACAAAAGGCAAAGGAAAAGCAAAAATGGACGACTTAAGTGGTATCCAAAAGGTGAATGTTGAGAATGGAGAAACTTTAGATGGATGGAGTACTCCAGCACGGAATGACCCAGTTTTGAGATTGGAACAAAAGATACTAGAATTACAAGGAGAGCTTGAGCATGTTCGCAACTTGGAAAACTTGTCACTCACCTTGAATGTCCCCAACATCAACCAACATAACACAAAGAACCCAACACCTTCCCAAAACACACAAAATCTACATCCACCAAACCCTCCTACACCGCCTCAAAGCAACCCACCCCAAAATCTCAATCTCAATCCCATTCCAATACCAACTCCACCACAATACTACCATCAACCAATTCAGTACCCACCAACCACAACTTACCACACTCCCCAAAACACACCACAACCCATTTCCGATCCTCAAAAGTCAACCAATGACCATCATTCCACCCATCAAAGAAACCATATATATGTGGAAACTGTACCTCACTCTATCCAACAAATCTCCTACACATTGAAATCCTCCGAGAAGGACCTTCTCATTAAAAACATGGCTAAAGAACTCAAGAAGTTGACAAGTCGGGTTCAGGGCATTGAGGGTGACAAAGGAATAAAAGGTTCTAACTATGAATACCTATGTATATTTCCAGGTGTAGAACTGCCAGAAGGGTACAAACCTCCCAAGTTCTAGATGTTTGATGGTACAGGTGATCCTAGGGTTCATCTGAGGACCTATTATGACAAGCTTGTCGGGGTTGGAAAAAACGAAATTATCGGTATGAAACTCTTTATGAGGAGTCTTACTGGAGATGCTTTGTCATGGTATATCATACAGGATCCCAAGAAATGGTCCAATTGGGTGAGTATGGCATCCGCTTTCATGGACCGGTTCAGGTTCAACACAAAAAATGCACCATGTTTTATCCATTCAGAACCTTAAGAAGAAACCCACCAAAACTTTCCATGAGTACGCTACTCATTGGAGGTCAGAAGTAGACAAATTCAGGCCATCTTTGGACGAGGAACAGATGAACATGTTCTTCGTCATAGTACAGGATCCGCAATATTATGAAAGGTTGATGGTTATTTAAAATCATAAATTCTATGATATCATCAAACTCGGAGAAAGAATCGAAGATGGAATCAAAAGCGGAATGGTCACTAATTTTGAGGCACTACAGGTAAAAAATAAGGCATTACAATTGGGCGGCATATCGAAGAAGAGAGATGTTGCGGAAGTAATCGTGGCTTAGGGCCCAAAATCTCCACTTACCTATCAAACACCTCTACCCACATATCAAACACCTCCACCCATATATCAAACACCTCCACCCATATATCAAACACCTCCACCCACGTACCAAGCACCACTGTCTACATATCAACCCTCATCTCCTAGATATTCCCAACCAGTCACTATCCATCATACCTATAACTCCGAACCGTCTCATTTCCAATCGCCACCGACTCTCCAAAATTATCCAAGACCAAGACCCAACTTCGACCGCAAGCCACCCAGACAATATACCGCCATTTCTGAATCCATCGATCAGTTATATAAGAGGCTGAAACTCATAGGTTACGTCACTCATATTCCCACCGTGGTATTAGAAAATCCCTCCTAATGGGTCAATCCAAACAAAACTTATGCGTACCATTCCAGTAAGAAGGGGCATACTATCGATGAGTGCTGAACAGTGAAGGATAAGATCCATACGCTAATTGACAACAAGGTCATACAGGTAAAGGAAGCCGCACCTAATGCCCGCAACAACCCCTGATCATAGATGAGGTAGGGTAAATGTGATAAAGACGAACGAAGAATGGGACCTTGAGTGGTCAATTGGGCTTATTCGAGAAGGAGATGACTTTAAAATTGCAGTCATACTTACTCCTATTATGGTGCTGACTCAATAACCAATCAAGGTTGATGTAGTTGCACCGGTTCCATTTGAGGTAGAGGTAGCACCACCTCCGGCCACCCCGACTCTATTTGAAGTAGAAGTGGTCACACCTTTCACAGTGACAGTATCAACCACACCTCCTTTCGACTCAAAAGCAATACCCTGGGATTATGTTGCAGAAGCTCGGCGAAAAGGGAAGGAAAAGATAGAGGAATCCGATGCTACAAAAGGAATGACTAGGACTGGAAGAATCTATACACCTGAACACTTTGTAGGACCAAGGATGCCACTACCAGGCTACCTGTCATTGAGACAGGTCCAGATGAAATGTAGAGGAAAGTAAAAGAGAAGGAGTATTCCGTCATTGACCATCTGAACAAAACCCCTACTAGGATATCCATCCCGTCACTGTTGCAAAATTCAGAGGCATATAAGAACGCTTTAACGAAAGTGCTGAGCGAGGCTTATGTACCCAATAATATCACTGGCAGAGAAATGGCCAATATGGTAGGGCTGGTACTAGAAAGTCACAAGATCATCTTCCATGAAGACGAGCTACCACCTGAGGGTTTGAATCACAACCGAGCATTGCATATTATAGTGCAATTTGAAGACAAATTCATTGCCAGGTCTTGGTTTATAGAGGTTCTAGCCTCAATATTTGTCCGTTTGACACTCTGCAAAGGTTGGGCAAAGTTTTTCATGAAATACGGGTAGGAAGCATGAACGTGAAAGCTTTCGATGGGTGTACAAAAGCCACAATCGGGGAAATTAACCTTTGCTTGTAGATGGGGCCACCTTGGTTCAGCGTCGAGTTTTAGGTGCTCGACACACTAGCCTCGTATAATCTTCTATTACGCCGACCACATGTCCATGCAGTCGGATCCGTGCCTTCCACACTATATCAAGCCGTGAAGTTAAAATGGAATCATCAGGTGGTGATCATTCACAGAGATGGTAGTAACCCCATTTAGACTAGTCAAACCATCCCGACTATTGGACATAGAGGAAGGCTAATAGGGGTAACCTATCATCACATTAAACGAGTCAATGCCATCGAGAAAGATAAATAGTGGAGCAGTAAAATAGAAGGCATATTGTCGTGGTCCGGGTTTGAGCCCGAGAAAGGGCTGGGGAGGAACCTCGAAGGTATCACTAAATCAATACGGCTAAAGGATCATGATACTACCTTTAGGTGCGGATATCAGTACACATGGAAAGAATACAATGATTTGTCGCCTCTGTGGAGCGGACCGTATTACCCTCTCGATCAACCAGTGTTGCATCTAGATCAAGCTTTTCACCAAGGTGATACAATATGGGGAACCATAGAAGAAGAAGCATTAGCTGGGTTGAAGAATTTACTGTTGGAGGATAAAGACATAGACTACAACACCATAATTGAGGAGGACAAGGAAGAAGGCCTCACTATTTAGACAGTAAAGAAGGGAGCTATTCTCAGGAATTGGAACGCCACAATATACCGGGCCTGCCGAGTCCCTGGGTAGCTTGACAGAATTTTATTTCATTTTTATAGCCACTCTAGGCGTTCTAGATTTTCAGTAACTTTATTTTAAGATTTACTTGATTCAAAATAAATGCTCGATACATTGATCCGTACTTGTCCGGATGTTTTCAGATTTTAGTCAAATGCATTACTCTTTATTATCCATTATTGTTCTTTACAATTTTTCTTTCTACAACATTATTATTACTTTTCCTGATGAACCGGTGACTGTGACATGTAATGAGGCAACACAATATGAGGACAGTGATTCAGATGAAGAGGGTGAAATACCCGAGGAGTTTGTTAGGGAGGTTGAAAGCTTTGAGAATAAGCCTCAGTCCAATCTGGACAAAATCAAAGAAGTAAACTTGGGGACACCATCAAAGAGACTCGCATCAACATTCACTTATCGTCAACAGAGAAGGAAGAGTAAATTCATTTCTTGAAGGAGTATGAGGACGTTTTTGCATGGTCATATGGTAACATGACCAGTTTGAGCATCTTCATAGTTTCTCACTTGTTTCCTACTAATCTCATGTGTCCGCCAGTAAAGCAGAAACTCAGAAAGTTCAAACCAGACATGAGCCTGAAAATCAAGGAGAAAGTTACTAAGAAGATCAAAGCCAAAGTTCTCATGGTGGTTAAGGACCCAACCTGGTTTGCTAACATTGTGGCAGTTCCGAAAAAGAATGGGAAAGTTAGAGTATGTGTTGACTATCGGAATTTAAATAGAGCAAGTCCCAAGGACAACTTTTCACTGCCATACATACACATTTTGATCGAAAATTGTGCCAAACATGAACTCCAGTCCTTTGTAGATTGCTTCGCGGGTTATCAGCAGATTTGGATGGATTAAGAAGATGCGGTGAAAATAACTTTTATCACACCATAGGGGTATATACCGCTACAAGATGATGCCATTTGGTCTAAATAATGCTGGGGCTACTTACATGAACCATCTTGCATGATATGATACACAAGGAGATAGAGGTGTATGTAGACGATGTCATTATCAAATCTAAGAGGTCCACAAATCACATAGCGGACTTGAGAAAGTTCTTTGACAAGCTGAGGAGGTACAACTTGAAACTGAACCCCATAAAGTTTGCATTCGAGGAAAGTTACTAGGATTCATTGTCAATCATCGAAGGATCGAGCTGGATCCGTCTAAAGTCAAAGCTATTCAGGAGTTACCACCGCCTAGGAGCAAAAAGGACATGATGAGCTTCCTAGGGCGTCTGAACTATATCAGTCGCTTCATAGCACAATCCACAGTCTTACGTGAACCCATCTTCAAGATACTGAGGAAAGATGTCGAGACAAGTTGGACCGATAATTGTTAGAAAGCTTTTGACAAGATCAAGAAGTACCTATCCACACCACTAGTTCTGGTCCCTCCAGAACCAGGATGGCCTTTGCTACTCTATCTGTCTATTTTGGATGGAGCCTTCGGATGTGTTCTAGGACAACACGATGAGACAAGGAGAAAAGACAAAGCAATATATTACTTGAGTAAGAAGTTCACATAATATGAATCACAGTAATCTCTGCTAGAACGTACTTGTTGTGCTTTGAACTAGGTAGCTCAAAAATTGAAGCATAACTTTTGTGCGTACACCACCTACCTCATATCTAGGATGGACCCTTTGAAGTACATATTTCAGAAACCTATGCGAACGCAACCATTTGACCGCGAATGCGAAGGCCTGAGGAGATCTCTACGAACGTGGGCCACCCAGTGCAAACGCGAAGGCCATTTGGGCCTGACCCATCGCGAACATGGTAGGCCCATCCCCAACGCAATGAAGGCCTGCCCAATTTTCTAAAAACAATAGCAACATCGGGAATCAGCCCACATTTTCATATTTTCAAAACTAGAGAGCATTGAGGCGATTTTCAAGAAGAAAGTTCTTCCCCTAAGTATTGATATATGATTCTAAACCTTTTTTTATTCAATTTCCCTTTGCATTTCATCAATCTTCATCTAAAAATATAGAGTTTTTATAGTAAAAATTGGGAATTTTGGTAGAGTTAGGGCTTTTTGAATAATTGGAATTTAGACCTTATTTGGGGGTCGAATTTCGAAATCAATTGTATATTCGGGCTCATGCGTGAATGGGTGATCAGGTTTTGGTCTGAACCTCGAGTTTTTTGCAAGCGACCCATGGTCGATTTTTGACTTTTTGGGGAAAATGATATAACAAGTATAATTTAGCATTGGGGTTGAATTCTTTAGAATTTATTGATGTTGTTAAATTAATTTGGGTTAGATACAAGTAAATTAGAGGCAAAATCTAAAGGGAAAGCGGTGCTTGAGTCTTGAGTGCGACAGTGGAAGTCGAGGTAAGTATTTAGTCTAACCTTAGCTTGAGGGAATAAGAGTTGTGGTCTTATTTGATATGTGCTAAGTTTTGAGTACGACGTATAGGTGTGGTAATGAGTATTTATACGTTTGTGTCAAGAATGCCCATGAGTCTTGTACTATGATTATTGTGATTCCGTTATGTCTTGTCCACACTTAATATGATGATTATAAATGTTGAACAAGGCATATGAAAGTATTCTTGATAATTGACAATTGTGGAGCATTGGCTCAAGTTGATACTTATGTTGTGAAGTAATTGCAAAAACGAGATGAGATATATTGTTGATTCCCTTGCCAGGATATTATTGTATATGATATTATTTCCCTTTCCGGGATGTTATTGCTTATGATATTGTTTCCCTTGCCAGGATATTATTGTTATACTATTGTTACATTGCTTGGATCGCCGCAACAATAATATATGGGATCGGGTTGCATGCCACAACAAGGAGTAATATGGGAGGACATGTGGGGTCGGCTTACATGCCACAACATCGTTACATGATTCGGGATAAGGTTGCATATTGCAACAGTATTATACGATTGGGATCGGGTTGCACGCCGCAACAAGAAAGAGTAAAAGTGAATATTGATTTGTTATTGTCTTCCTTATTCTTGCTAATATGAAATTATGGTATTCTTTATGCTTCTTTACTAAAGTTCTGTTAGTACTTGATATTCCCCGCAACATGTTCCCTCATCCCACCTTTAACTGCTAGTTTCCGTTATTATTATTTGTCGTATATACTTTAACTACACAAGATTATTTGGTAGTCATACCCTATCCTCGTCACCACTTCGTCGAGGTTAGGCTCAATACTTACCAACACACGAGGTCGGTTGTGCTGATACTACACTCTGTACTGTGTGCAGATCCCAGTACTATAGCATTTGGACCATAGTGAAGTTGCTGCCTTTAGTCCATCAGAGACCCGAGGTAGTCCTACAGGTGTCTGCATGCCTTAGTGTCCCTTCCTATCATTTCCATTCTATTTTACTTACTTCAGAGCCAGACTTGTATTTTTCTATTCAGACCATTGTTTGTAGTATTCATAAATAGTCTGTGATGCTGTGACACCAGTTTTGGGTAGATTTGTATTTTGGATTTTTGTACTAATATTCAGTCAAATTATCAGATTTCGTCTTCCGCATTTCTCTTATTATCATTATTATTCCGCTGTTGATAACATGTTAATTTGAAATTGCAAAAAGGTTAATAAAAATTTGTAATACCCGGCTTGCCTAGCTTTCAAGAGTAGGACCAATCACGACTCCCGAGGGTGGAAAATCCGGGTTGTTACATTCTTGGATTTTATAAGGGTAGAAATTGGGTTTTGGATTTGAACATAAGAGAGCTAACTTTGAGGATTTGGACCTCAGTTTGAGGTTTGATCTTGAAATACATTATATATTTGGACTCATGGTGTTATGGGTCATAGGAAATTAATCTCTGTATTAAATTTAGATCATGTGGTCCCGGGTTGATTCTACATTTATGAGATTTTCTCAAGGAATGGACCTTTATTGATTGTAAATATTTCCTTTACCATTATTTGACTTTCTTAGATGATATTTGACTAGGTTTTGATCGTTTTGAGGAGTAACTCTAAGAAAAGCATAAGATTTGTTGAAATTGCCCCGAAGCTTGCCTAACTTTGGTTTGAGGGAGTTTTCCTAATAAATGATATTATTTGCTACATACTGGGGTGATGTATTGTCACGAACCGGATTTCCCACCGCCAGGAACGTGATGGCACCTACTCTTGAAAGCTAGGCAAGCCAACAAATACAATTTTACTGCATTTATTATTAATAAACAGAAATAAATAATAGCTAAAACTAAACAGATTTAAAGTGCGGAAGTTTTATAACTGTTCAAAAAATCTAGTACATGACTACCGCAATGATATGGTGTCACAATTCACGAATTTCTAAGACGTTATACAAATACTGGTTTAAAGGAAATACATATGTTCTTAAAATGGAAGAGACGAGAATCTAAAATGGGTGAAAATGGGACTCCAGGGTCAGCGAACACTGACAGATCTACCGTGGGTCTCCCGTGGACTGAAGGCTGCAACCCAAAATCTACTCTCGAGGTCCGGCACCAAAATCTACACAGAAAGTGCAGAGTGTAGTATCAGTACAATCGACCCCATGTACTGGTAAGTGTCGAGCCTAACCTCAGCGAAGTGGTGATGAGGCTAGGACATGAAAACAATATAAAACTTTTAAGTTAAATCATATATGAGAAAACAATAATAACTGAAATATAACAGATAAAGACAGGAAGGGAAAACATGCTGCGGGGAATATCAGATATTGACAGTAATTCAATGGAGAAGAAAAGTAAACACCATATTTGAACCAACAAAAATAATAATATAGTAACATGTACACGACATCACCCTTCGTGTTTTTACTCTCGTCCTCACATAAGAATCAACAGAAACGACACTGCATCACCCTTCATGTATTAACTCTAATAATCATGGCACGACATTATCCTTCGTGCATTAACTCTCAAAATATGGCACGACATCACCCTTCATACATTAATACTCACATAACATGGCATGTCATCATCCTTAGTGCATTAACACTCACTCACAATATCGTGCACGGCATAACCCTTCATTTTTTATACTCTTCCTCATAAAAATAGTAGAAACAATAACACCCAGGTAATGAATCGACAATAACAAATCTCATTTCAATAGTTAACTTCACAAAATAAGTCTCAACTTGAGTTAATACTCCACAATGATCTAATACCAAGAAAATATCATAAGAGTTCTTTAACATGGAGAATAATCAATTTAAGCATGAAAAATACAAAATAATAAACACAATGGTCACAATATAAGACTCACTTGCATTCTCAACGTCAATGTATAAATAATCGTCACCACACTAATACGTCGTAATCAATACTAACAAGTAGAAAATAAGACAACAACACCTATTCCTTCAATCTAATATTAGACTAAACACTTACCTCAATTTTACGGCAAAACTCAAGCCTCAAATACCATTTTTCCTTTAGTTTCCACTTCCAAACCGCTCGAATCTATGCATAATTAACTAATTAACATCAATTAACACCAAATAAACCAATTTTAATGCATGAGTATTGATTTTCCAACATTTTTCCGCAAAGTCAAAAACCGACCCTGGGCTCGATTGGTCAAAACTCAAAGTTCGAATAAAAACCTACCTACCCATTCACCCACGAGCCCAAATATGCAATTGGTTTTGAAATCTAACCTTCATTTGAGGTCTAAATTCCCAAATTTTGAAATTCCTAAGTTGTACCCAACAACACCCAATTTCCCATGAAAAACCATACATTTTGTGATGAAATCTTGTAAAAAGATGAAATAGATTGAAGGAATTGAGTTATAAATAGTTTACCTGTGATTTGGGGAAGAACTCTTCCTTGAAATCACCTAGGGGAGCTTAGGGTATGAAAATTTGAGAGAAGGAGTTGAAATACTGTCTAAATTGTGTTTTGATCAAATGCACATGTTGCATTTGCGACCAGAGCTTTGCAAGTGCGAAGCTCGCAAATGTGAGACATGCATCACAAACACAAACATGTTGCATGTCTATTATTGTCGCAATTGCGATGGTTGCCCCTCCCTGATCACTTCACAAATGCAAATATATGTTCGCAAATGCAAACTATGCTGGCCGAGGTCATCATCACAAATGCGATAAAACCCTCGCAATTGCCAATCCTGTGAGGCTCGAATATGCGAAGCCTAATCTTGCAATAGCACGATCAGAGGCCTACAACAGATGAAGCATATAAACAATATTTTCCTAAGTCCAAAACATTCTATGGCCTATCCAAAAGTCACCCGAGCCCTCGGGGCTCTAAAACAAACATGCATGCAAGTCTAAAAACATCACACGGACATGCTCGTGGGATCAAATCACCATAATAACGTCTTAAACGATGAATTTAACACCAAAATTCATGATTTTCTTAAGAACACTTAAAATTTCTATTTTCGGAACCGGGCGTCCAAATCACGTCAAATCAGTTCCGTTTCTTACCAAATTTAACAGACACAACTTAAATACTATATCAAACCTGTATAGGCTCCAAAACCAAAATACGTTCCCCATACCAACGAGATCAGACACTATTCCATTTCTAAAAATCCTTATATTTTGCAACAAACAATTTTCTTCAAAAATTCAATTCTCGGGCTAGGGACCTCGGAATTTGATTATAGCCATACGCCCAAGTCCCATATTTTACTACGAACCCTACGATACCATCAAATCATGGGTCTGGGTCCATTTACCAAAAATGTTGAAGTCAACTTTAATCAATTTTAAAGGAAAATTTTAATATTTTTTTAAAATTTAACATAAAGGCTTTCCTGAAATGAGCCCGGACTGCGCACCCAAACTGAGGAGAAAGAAAATGAGGTTCTCTAGTTGTCGGAACCTAGATTCGGATTCTAAAACAAAAGATGACCCTTTGGATCATCACATTCTCCACATCTAACACAATTGTTCGTCGTCGAATGGATATTGAAAAAACCTGAGTCAGTGAAAAAATGGGGATATCGGCTCCGCATATGTTTCTCGGACTCCCAGGAAGCTGCCTCGACAAGCCGACCTCTCCTATGCACACGAACCGAAGGGTAACTGTTCGATCACAACTGACCAACCTATCGGTCTAGGATAGCTCCCGGCTCCTCCTCAGAGGTCAAATCTCTGTCCAATTGGATAGTGCCAAAGTCTAACACGTAGGATGGATCGTCGTGATACTTCCGAAGCACAGACACATGAAACACTGTATGCACAACTGATAAACCTGATAACAACGCAAGTTTGCAAGCCTTCTCTCCCATTATATCAAGGATATCAAAAGGTATGATGAACCTAGGGCTTAGTTTGCCCTTCTTCCAAAATCTCATCACGACCTTCGCTAAAGACACCTAAAGAAACACTCCCTCTCTAACAATGAATGCCACATCACAATCCTTACGATCGACATAACTCTTTGACCCGGATTGAGCTTTACGAAGCCTATCCTGAATGATCTTAAAATTATCCAACGCATCCTGCACTAAATCTGTACCCAACAACCAAGCCTCCCCTGGCTCAAATCACCCAATTGGTGATCGACACCGTCTACCATATAATGCCTCATAAGGAGCCATTTGGATGCTTGATTGGTAGTTGTTATTGTAGGCAAACTCTGCTAGCGGCAAAAACTGATCCTAAAAACCCCATAGTCAATAACACAGGCACAAAGATTATCCTGCAAAATTTGAATGGTATGCTCGGACTGTCCGTCTGTTTGGGGATGAAATGTTGTGCTCAACTAGACCCGCATATCCAACTCACGTTGAACTGCCCTCTAGAAATACGAGGCAATCTGTGTGCCCCAATAAGAAATTATAGACACGAGGACACCATAGAGACGAATAAAATGTGCTGACTTAGGCTATCAACAATATCCCATACCGCTTCGAACATCCTCTAAGTCTGTGGGAGTCCAACAACAAAGTCGATAGTGATACGCTCCCACCTCCACTTAGGAATCTCAAACTTCTGGAACAAACCACCAGGTCTCTGATGCTCGTACTTTACCTGCTGAAAATTCAAACACCAAGCTACATATGCAACAATATCCTTCTTCTTTCTCCTCGACTAATAATATTGCCGGAAGTCTTGATATATCTTTTCTAGGCCCGAATGATTAGAATATAGAGAACTATAGGCCTCTTCGAGAATCAACTCACATAGCCCATCCATAATAGGCACACAAACTCGACCCTTCATTCTAAAACCTCCATCATTTCCAACTGTAACCTATTTGGCACCACCGTGCCATACTGAGTTCCTAAGGACAAGCAAATGAGGATCATCATACTGTCGATCCCTGATATACTCAAATAATGAAGACCGAGCGACCGTACAAGCTAGAACATGACTGGGCTATGAGACATCCAACCTCACAAACGAATTGGCCAAAGCCTACATCCAAAGCAAGTGGTCTCTCACCGACTGGAATATATGCAAGGCTACTCATAATAGCCGACTTCCTACGCAAAACATCGGCCACCATATTGGCCATCCCATAATGACAAAGATCGTGATATCATAGTATTTAAATAGCTCTAACCACTTTCTCTGCCTCAAGTTTAGCTCCTCTTGCTTGAGCAAGCACTGCAAACTCCTGTGATTCGTGAACACCTCACATGACACGCCATATAAATAATGCCTCCAAATCTTCAGTGCGTGAATAATGGTTGCTAGCTCTAATTCGTGAACTGGATAGTTCTTCTCATGAATCTTCAACTACCATGAAGCATATGCAATAACTTTTCCATTCAGCATCAACACCACACCTAGTGTAATACAAGATGGGTCACAATATATTGTATATGGCCCTGAACTCGTGGGAAAAACCAACACCGGAGGTGTAGTCAAAGCTGTCTTGAGCTTCTGAAAGCTCGCATCACACTCATCCGACCACCTGAACGAGGCACCCTTCTTGGTCAACCTGTTCATCGGGGATGTTATAGATGAAAACCCCTTCACAAATCGATAGCAATAACCCGCCAAGCCCAAGAAACTCTGGATCTCTATAGCTGATGTGGGTCTAGGCCAGTCCTTGACTGCCTCAATCTTCTTATGCTCCACCTAAATACCCTCTACTGATACAACATGACCTAAGAAAGCAACTAAACTCAACCAACACTCACATTATGAAAACTTTGCATATAATTGATTGTCTCACAGAGTCTGAAGAACAACTCAAAGATACTGCTCATCCTCCTCTCGACTGCAGGAGTAGATCAAAATATCACCAATGAAAATAATCATGAAGGAATCCATATAGGTCTTGAACATCCGATTCATCAAATCCATAAATGTTGTAGGGGCGTTCGTCGGGACGAATGACATCACTAGGAACTTGTAATGCCCGTACTGAGTGCGAAAAGCTGTCTTACGGATATCAGATTTCTTAATACTCAACAGATGGTAGCCAGATCTCAAATCAATCTTCGAAAATACTTGGCACCCTGAAGCTAATCACACAAATTAGCAATCCTAGGTAATGGATACTTTTTCTTGATGGTGGCTGTGTTCAACTATCGATAATCTATACACATTCTCATCGATCTATACACATCCTTATCAATCAAGTATTGCAACTGTTCTTTCAATTTTTTCAACTCTGGCAGGGCCATACGATATGGAGGAATAGAAATGGGATAGTGCTCGGAGCCAAATCAATACAAAAGTTGATATTCCTGTCGGGTGGCATCCCCGGTAGGTTTGCATGAAATACCTTTGGGAACTCCCGAACAACTTGTATAGAATCTGTAGAAGGAATCTCAATACTAGTGTCACACCTCCTTTTCGCTACTATACCCCGTAAAGGGTATAATAAAAGGAGTTTTTCCAATTAAAGGACAATCAAAATGGGATTCGTTTATTAAGAGCTTCAGAGTCGCCACTTGGGAGATTTATGGTGTCCCAAGTCACCGTTTTGAATCCCGAATCGAGGAAAAGGTTTGACTCTGTATTATAGTCGTGAACCAGAAATCCGAGTAAGGAATTCTATTAACCCGGGAGAAGGGGTTAGGCACTCCCGAGTCCCGTGGTTCTAGCACGGTCGCTCAACTGCTATATTTGGCTAAAATATGATTTTAATACATGTCATCCTATAGTGTAATTTTTAGAATTATTTACCGCTTTTAATTAGATTTTACGAAATTGAACGTAGTTTAAAACATGTTTTTGGATCAGGTCACATGAAATGCACACGGAACCTTGACACATTTTATTTAACGTTTTGGGATTTGGATTTGGATCGCATGAAATGCACACCCGTATTTAAGAAGGTAAAATTATTAAAATACGCGCCTAAAGAGACTAGTGCATTATTATCTTTGCGGGGGTCGTGCAATTCACTAAACGGCACGCCCAAAATTCTAAGTGTTTTAATTAAGCATTTAATGAGGGCCCCGCAATTTATATGTTTTGTTCGGCGAGGCTCATCTCATTTTTTTAATGACAAACCTAAAGCAACTATGATTTCTATTTTTATTTGTCTCTAAAAATAAAATAAAAAATCAGAATTAATTAATATTGTAAACCCAGATTCAAGTTCAAGTCCGGGTCCAAATAAAAGGAAGACCTTTTAATTTAAACCCGCTACCTATCTCAAAAGCCGACGCTTGCATCGTAAATTGAGCAAAAGCCTTAATAAAAACTTTAACATTTTAGGTCTCAACTACTACCCCCGGGTGGAAAAATAACGTCCACTCCGTGAAAAGCTGCCTTGCTTTGGGCAAACAAATTCAATCCCAAGTCCCGTATGATTAAAATAGAGATCATGTTTGGCCCACAACCCAGGGCTAATTTTGCTCGTTTCAAATTACTGATTTCAATGTATAAAAAATAAGTTTAATGGTTTGCAAACAAGTAAACATTCCTAAGTTTGACCCTGAATCCAACTTGATATGAATAAACAACTCAATGATATACTATTAACCATACGTAATTGGATCAGAAATGCTATACATTCGCATCTGTTTTGATTAATTCCTCTCGTGGACTTCATGCGTGACTTGTATTAAAACTACACTAACAAGAGCCTGTAATTCATTAGAACTAAATTCTAATCAGTAAGTGACTACCACATTTGAATCTGTTAATATTACAGGCATTGTTTTTTGTTAACTAGTTACAATAGTTCGAATTCCCAATTATTAACTACGAATGAAGACCACAAGTCTTAAAAACGATTGCATGTTCCAACTTTCTTCTAATTTTAAAAATTGAATTACACAAAAACAAAACTACATTATACCAAGGCCAATGAACAATCTCCAGTTTAACAGTCCAAATTGTACAATCCAGAATCAGTCTAGTTACACAAATGACACGAAATATCAAGTAGGCTAACTGTTTTACACATTAAAATCGAACAAAAACAGGATGAGTCCAGAGATCAACTTCAAACAGCACATTTACTTCATTTCCATAGACTTGAGAGCTACAGAACATATACCTAGAAGTGTGAAATAAGAAGTAAAAATGAGGTCAACAGCAACAGGTGATGAACAACCCAAAAAGTAGAATCATAGTATAGAAATATTTCAAACCCAACAGATTAGTGAATCAGCCCAAAGCAGCACCAATATAATCAGAAACAAACCCAGCAACTCAACACACTCGATGAAGACCCCACAACCAATTCAAATGAATCAAAAACCAGTGCACAGACAATTTCACATACTTCAGACTTCAGATATTGAACAGAAACAGGGATATTCCAGTGGTTTTGAGATCCTAACTAAGCTAGAAGTTGAATTTAGTGCTGGAACTTGAAATTAACCTAAGGAAAAAACAAATGTAATAGTAATGTTTTTATGATTTTCTATTGTTTTTTCTGAAAACTTTGAGAAGACTAAAATCCAAGGGAGTTTGGTTTTGAAATTTGAATTTCAGATCTAGGAAGCTTGGAGAATATTTTGGGAGGAATTTTAGAGGCTCAAAACTTGTGAAACAAGGCATGGGAATGCCATTTTATAGGCACAAAGAGGCGCAGCTTCAGATTTTTCGTTTTACATATTAGCCCCTTACTTATTTTCAGTTTAGTCCTCTAGCTATTAACTTGCTTCTCAACTAAACAACCTAACTTTCTGAAAGTAGAATTAAATTCCATTCTAGAGGATTCTAGAGAATTCTAGTTTTAACTACATCATTCTTATGCATTTCTAAATACCTGAACTACCCCTGAACTTCCCTGAAACTACTGTGCTACCCCCTTTGTTCTACTGAAATTACTAACTATGATTAACTGCCCCAATCCCTTTACCCGTGATTAACTAATAACTAGATGTTTCAGCAATCCAAACAAACGGCCAAAATAATTAACTACTGAAATAATGGGAATTAAAACAATACACATATCTAAAATGATTTGTATCCAAATTGGACTATTATAAACATTACCAAATAGAATTAATCAAAAATCAAATCAAGACTTAAACTAAAAGAACAGATCAATAGGAATGAATTCATACTAAACCAAATCAGAAAAGGAGATAATGATAAACTAAACCCTATTCCTAACGAAAATGGACTGAGCTGAATCAATAAACAATATCAACACCTAATAAATCCTAATCTAATGAAGTTATACTAATAATCAAACTATAATAAAAAACAAAATGAATTAAAATCTAAACGAACAAACAATCAAAACCCAGTTAGAATGAAATTGACAGAAATTAAAACGCCAATTAAACTAAGTATAAGAATAGAATCAAAAGAAGAGAATTAAACAAAGAAAGAGGAACATAAAAGAAAAAATTAATAACAATCGAAAACTCACTAATGTGGTGCTTCTTGATTTGAAATTGGATAAAACTTGAGGCGATTTGAGAGCTACTGATGATGTATTTGAAATGAGGGAAGTGAGAAAGGGCCTTGGTGCGAATTTGGGGTTGTCCGACGAACTAGGGTTTTGGTCCGAAATTTGATTTAATATTCGAACAATTCTGGTGAGATTTGAGGTACGGGGCTTGGGGGGTTTGATAGAGGAGATTAAGGCGGTTCTATGGTGTAATTTTGGTACAATTTGGGTTATCTTGGGTCTTGGCCGGAATATTTTGATTTAATATTCGAGGTGATTGGATGGGATTCGAGAGAAATGAGTTGTGGATTTGGATAGAGGAAGAGGAGGGGAACCTAGGGTGTTATTTTGGTGGTGTTTGGAGACGGGACGTCGGCGACGACGATTTCTGGCCAGCGGTGTTAGGGCGGTGTTACAGGTCTCTAAATGGGGTGAGTCGAGAGAGATGATATGGTGGAGGGGGATGAGGGGGATCCGACCGTTTTATGTTATTGGACCTGGGCTTCCCAGCCGTTGATTTGATCAACCTCGATGGCTGGGATTTAAAATCAACTAAACGGGGTCGTTTGACTGGGAGGCACGATGGACAGGGTATCAATGTGGGTTTGGGCCGGACTGAGGGTGATTTTTTATGGTTTGGGCTAGGCAAAAATGTGTAAAGACAGCCCAAATTCGGTCTCTCATTAAGACCACACCTTTTTAATTTAATGGCTTCTCTTTTCTTTCCTTTTCTTCTTTTCTTTTGTTTTATTTTGTATTTTCATTTTCTGATCTTATTAAAATGCAAAAAAATCGAAATAAAGATCTAATTTATTTCCAAAATTAAGCTAATTAATTCCTAAATATTGATTAAGTCCTATTTAAAAGTAAACACATGACAAATTCAACAATTAACAACTAAAAATGCAAAATGGACTATTTTTGTTATTTTCTTTATATTTTATTTTTTAAACAACTTAACTACTAATTAATCCTAAATTATGAAATTAAATCCTAAATGCAAATGTCAAGTGTATTTTTATATTTTTCATATGAATTAAAATGCACAAATAAAATGCAAAGAATTAACAGAAAATAATACAAAATTCACAAAATTGTAAAAATAATGAAAGAAAATCATTTTGTTTGAATTTTTGGGAATAATTCACTTAGGGCAAAAATCACATGCTCACAGCTGCCCCTCTTTGCTCGGGAACACGCAGAGTTCTCGGGCAAAGATAAGTGAGCGGATACGAGTAATTTTTGCCCGTTCGAATACTCTGTGTGAAGCATTTTGAAAACCGTCTGACCGCACCCTGCTTCAAAGGTTGCCTACATATCCCTGATTAAAAAGAAATCAGGTCAGTGTAGTTCGGGAAGGTTTGGTAGCTGGGACTACCAGGAGCTGTGATTTCACTTCTGTTACTGTTGCTACTGCTCGCTGACCTCCTTATTACACCGTGTCAAAATAAAAACGAAGCTAGCCTACGCTATAATGTATGAATTACAGAAAGGTCCTATCTATGTATTCAAACTTGCTCTTGTATTTCTTTGATCTTGTACTCTTCCGATGGAATTCCTGCGTTGTTGCCTTGCATTGTGATCAAAGACGTTTTGCCATTCTTCCGAGTAATGCTTGTCTGCATATATGCCTCTATTCTTCAGGCGGGCTCCTGATTGCTGAGCTTGAAAAGTATTCCCTTTTTCTCCAGGTGGGCTCATGATCACTGGGCTTTGAAAAGTATTCCCTTGTTCTCCAAGCGGGCTTCTGATTGTTGAACTTGAAAAATATTCCCTTATTCTCTAGGTGGTCTCCTGATTGAAGCAAAATAGACAAACAAAGAAAAGTTTCCTGCCCTAGTTTGGTGGCTGGGCACATCATGTTATCCAATATCTAAAACTTGAAAGCTAAAATTTAAATTGTACTTCCCTTGTTTTCCAGGTGGGCGCCAGACTACTAAAACTTGAAATGTATTCCCTTGTTCTCCAGGTGGGCGCCTGACTACTAAAACTTGAAATGTATTCCCTTGTTCTCCAGGTGGGTGCCTGACTGCTAAACTCAAAATGTATTCCCTTGTTCTCTAGTTGGGCGCCTGACTGCTGAACTTGAAATGTATTCCCTTGTTCTCCAGGTGGGAGCCTGACTTCAAAAAAAATAGACAAAACAAAGAAAATTTTTTTGCCCTAGTTTGATGACTGGGCGCGTTATGTTACAAATATTAAAAACTTGAAAATTTGCCTTGCACTTCCCTTATTTTTCAGGTGGGCGCCTGATTGCTGAAACTTGAAATGTATTCCCTTGTTCTCCAGGTGGGCGCCTGACTACTGAAACTTGAAATGTATTCCCCTTGTTCTCCAGGTGGGCGTCTGACTGCTGAACTCGAAATGTATTCCCTTGTTCTCCAGGTGGGCGCCTGACTACTGAACTGGAAATGTATTCCCCTGTTCTCCGGTGGGAGCCTGAATTCAACAAAGTAGACAAAACAAAGAAAACTTTTCTGCCCCAGTTTGATGACTAGGCGCGTTATGTTACAAATATTAAAAACTTGAAAAATTTGCCTTGAACTTTCCTTATTTTCCAGCTGGGCGCCTGATTGTTGAAACTTGAAATGTATTCCCTTATTCTCCAGGTGGGCGCCTGATTGCTGAAACTTGAAATGTATTCCCTTATTCTCCAGGTGGGCGCCTGATTGCTGAAACTTGAAATGTATTCCCTTGTTCTCCAGGTGGGCGGATGACTTCAACAAAATAGACAAAACAAAGAAAATTTTTTTGCCCTTGTTTGATGGCTGGGCGCATCATGTTGCCAAATATTATTGAAAAATTGAGAACGAAAATTTTGAATTAGACTTCCCTTATTCTCCAGGTGGACGCCTGATTGCTGAAGCTTAAAATATGTTCCCTTGTTCTCTAGGTGGGCGCCTGACTTCAAAATATCAAACAAAGAAAATTTCTTGCCCCTGTCTCATCCAAAGAAAAATTTGTTAATATAAAATGGTGGTTAGTTGCTGGCATTCTTGCTGGATATGTCCCTGATGCTGGGTTTTACTCCGACCTGCTTCCCTAGATTTGCCTTGAACCTCTCGACTTCCTGACCGAATTTCAACCCCCTGACTTTGATGACCCAAGTGTTCTATCCGGTATTGTTGTTTTTGTGTTTTTGATCCCTTTATCTGAAACTTCGCTTCTCCTCCACAATTATCTGATTAACCCCCCGATGAAAACTTCTAGTGGTCCTTCATGTCTTACTTTTTTGTGACATCTTTGATATATTCTGGCCATGTTGTGCAGTACAACTGGGAAGCTGATAGTTAGCCTTGATATTCCTAAATTTTATTTTGCACGGAACTGATACTGAAACATCTTAAAGACAGACCTCGAAAGAATGAAATGAAATGAACTCGAGGGTTAAGGATAGAGAGAATCTAAAACGGATGATTTGTAATAAAGAAGGAAGAGAAGAAGACTTATCTGAGTGGGAAAGCTGGTGCCATCGATCATGCCATGCAATTTGGATTAACCAGCCTAGTCTGCCCAACCAATCTACTTTCAATTGCTGCATTTGCTGCCCCAGACTTTCATCCCCTGATTTTCACCCAAACCCAAATCTTGCTCATCTTGCAATGTCTTGATCAACTTTCAACCACAGACTTGTTTCATTTACCCATCTGAAAACTCACCATCGCCTTATGGTGCCCGTGAGGGTTTTCACCAATAAGACTCTCTCATTTTGATTTCTCTCAACTCCCTTCGCCTTAAGGTGCCCGTGAGGGTTTTCACCAATAAGACTGTCATTTTCATCATTTTCCCTCTGGTACCAGAGTGTTGCCCCTAACATGAATCACTTTGCTTGCTCGCATTGGCACTTCTTGAAGATTGACCGGAAGGTCTTTCTTTGGACCGTAATGCAGGATTTTGGATGGGGTTTAGAAAGAAGGGTATAGAGGCTCAAAATAATTTAACATGGGTTTAACATTACAACTTTCGGAATCAGTCTTCTTACAACAGCCACAACTTCTGCCCCAGTTTCTTTCTTGGGGACTTTTGGAGTTTTATTTTGGTATGACTGAACCTCGGAGAGAGGATGCCTACGTACCCTTTCGGGATCAAGTCAAACGTAGTTCAGGTCGTAAAATTACTCCGTTGTTGTGATCTTCCCTTTCTTCCCCTTTTCTTTTCTTTCTTTTCATTTCTTTTCATATATTTTCTTTTCTTCGTTTTTCTTTTCTCTTTTCCTTTTCTTTTTATTTTCTCCTTTTCTTTTATCTTTTCTTTCTTTTCTCTTCTCTTTTCCTCTCTTTTCTTTTCTGTTTCTTTTTCTTTTCTTTTGGACTATTCTTCTTGTTTCTCCGCTGATATTCCTTGCTCATGCTTCCGCGTTTTGTTATTGATTCCGAAAGAGGGGTACGAAAGAAAATAAAATA
Source organism: Nicotiana glauca (assembly GCA_026770625.1). NCBI lineage: Eukaryota > Viridiplantae > Streptophyta > Magnoliopsida > Solanales > Solanaceae > Nicotiana > Nicotiana glauca. Next base: position 23,995 of record MU671029.1, on the reverse strand, counting down.
AGGATCAAAAGGGGTAGAAAAGGATAAAGTGTTTGAATAGCAGAACAAAATGCCTTCATCATTTCAATCTCAAAATATGCCAAATACAATTAAGTACAATTAGACAAAGAAATCATACATAGTATCGCTTGACTGCATCAGAGTTGATAGCCATTTCTACACATTTTCCTTCCACATTTGTCAAATATAATGCGCCATTGGACAACACTCGGGTTACAACAAATGGCCCCTGCTAGTTGGGGGCGAACTTTCCTTTTGCTTCAGCCCAATGAGGTAGGATACGCCTCAACACCAATTGCCCTACTTCAAACTTCCGCGGCGCACTTTCTTGTTATATGATCTTTCCATTCTCTGTTGGTACAACTGTCCGTGACATACTGCTGCCAATCTCTTTTCATCAATCAAACTCAATTGTTCCAAGCCGGCTTTGACCCATTAACATCATCAATTTCTGCCTCGGCGATAATCTGGAGGGATGGTATTTCAAATTATGTGGGTATTACTGCCTCAGTGCCATACACCAATGAATAAGGAGTCGCCCCTACTGAAGTGCGAACAGTAGTGTGGTAGCCCAACATGGTGAAAGGTAACTTTTCATGCCATTGCCTGGACCCTTCAACCATTTTTCGAAGTATTTTCTTGATTTTCTTGTTAGTTGCTTCGACTGCTCCATTCGCCTTGGGACGATATGGGGTGGAATTACGGTGCACAATCTTAAACTGCTGACATGTCTCCGCCATCAGATGGCTGTTGAGGTTGGCACCATTGTCTGTGATGATTACCTTTGGGATTCCGAACCTACAGATGATATTTGAATGAACAAAATTGACCACTGCCTTCTTGGTCACCGATTTGAAAGTTTTCACCTCAACCTATTTAGTGAAATAATCAATGGCTACCAGAATAGACCTGTGTCCATTTGATGTCGCTGGCTCGATTGACCCAATGAAATCCATTCCCCAAGCAACCAAGGGCCATGGTGCAGACATTGTATGCAATTCAGATGGTGGAGAATGAATCAAATCTCCATGTACCTGGCATTGATGACACTTGCGCACGAAACTGATACAATTCCGTTCCATAGTAAGACAATAATAACCTGCTCGAAGACTCTTCTTTGCTAACACATCCACTCATATGAGGTCCACAAACTCTCGCGTGTTCCTCGGTCATGATAACTGTAGCCTGCTTAGCATCCATGCATCTCAATAAGCCAAGATCTGGAGTTCTTTTGTACAACACTCCTCCACTGAAGAAAAATCCGCTTGCCAAACGTCGAATTGCTCTCTTTTGATCCCCTGTGGCCTGTGCCGGGTATACTCCTATCCCGAGGTATTCTTTGATCATGGAACCACGGCTCACCATCAAGTTCTTCCTCCACCATGTTACAATAGACATGCTGATCTCGGACCTGAATTTGCAATGGGTCCACATAAGCCTTATTTGGATGATGCAACATTGATGACAACGTAGCCAAAGCGTCGACAACTTCATTATGAATCCTTGGGATGTGCCTGAATTCTATCGACTAAAACCATTGGCAAAATTCATGCAAACATTGCTGGTACGGTATGAGCTTTAAGTCTCGTGTCTCCTATTCTCCCTGAATCTGGTGCACCAAAAGATCCGAGTCACCCATGACCAAGATTTCTTGGACACCCATGTCTATAGCCAACCTCAAACCCAAGATACGCGCCTCATATTCAGCCATTTTATTGGTGCAATAGAAACGAAGTTGAGCCGTAACAGGGTAGTGTTGTCCTGTTTCAGAAATAAGTACCGCTCCTATCCCGACGCCTTTGGTATTGGCAGCCCCATCAAAGAGCAGTTTCCATCCTGGCTTCTCGACCTGTTCTAATTCCTCAGCATGCATTGTCTCCTCATCAGGGAAATATGTCTTCAAAGGTTCATATTCATCATCAACTGGGTTCTCGGCTAGATGATCAGCCACTGCTTGTGCCTTCATTACGGTCTGTGTCAAGTAGACAATATCAAATTCCATGAGCAAGATTTGCCACTTTGCGAGCCTCCTTGTGGGCATGGGATTCTGAAAAATATACTTCAACAGGTCCAACCGAGAGATGAGACATGTGGTATATGATGACAAGTAATGTTTCAACTTCTGCGCTACCCAGGTTAGGGCACAACACGTCCTCTCAAGCTGAGTGTACTTCACCTCATATGATGTGAACTTCTTGCTGAGGTAGTAAACCGTCTGCTCTTTCTTCCCTATGATGTCATGATGCCCCAGTACACAACCAAAAGAGTTATCCAAAACTGTTAGATAAAGGATCAAGGGTCCTCCCGGCTCCGGTGGGACCAACACAGGTGGACTAGCTAAATATTCCTTAATCTTGTCAAATGCTGCTTGATATTCATCCGTCCACCTGACTGCAATGTCTTTCTTAGCAGCTTAAAGATGGGATAACAAGTTGTTGTGAGCTGGGCAATGAACCTGCTGATATAATTCAACCTGCCAAGCAAACTCATCACCTCTTTCTTGTTCCTTGGCGGCGGTAGCTCCTGAATGGCTTTGATCTTTGACGGGTCTAACTCAATACCGCGCCGACTTACCACAAACCCCAACAACTTCCCAGATGGTACTCCAAATGCACACTTTACTGAATTAAGTTTGAGGTTGTACCTGCGGAGCCTCTGGAAAACGTTCCTCATGTCCTTGACATGGTCACATTGCTCCCTCGACTTTATGATCACATCGTCTACACATACCTCAATTTCCCGATGTATCATGTCATGGAACATGGTGTTAATTTCCCTCATGTACGTTGCCCCTGCGTTCTTCAACCCAAATGGCATGACCCTATAACAATACATTCCCCAAGGCGTGATGAATGTCGTCTTTTCTGCATCCTCCTCATCCATCAAAATCTGGTGATAGCCCGCATAACAATCCATGAAGGAACCAATCTCATTTTTGGCACAATTTTCAATTAATATGTAGATGTTTTGCAGTGGGAAGTTGTCTTTTGGACTCGCCTTATTGAGATCACGGAAATCAACGCACACTCTGGTCTTTCCATCCTTCTTTGGCATAGGCAAAACACTAGCTAACCAGGTGGGATACCGGGCGACCCGGGTGACCTTCGTATCAAACTGCTTGGTGACCTCTTCTTTCATTTTCACACTGATGTCTGTTTTAAATTTCCTCAGCTTCTGCTTGACATGAGGGCATGCTGGGTCGGTGGGCAATTTGTGGACCACCAAATCGGTGCTTAAACCAGGCATATTGTCATATGATCATGCAAAAACATCTTTGTACTCAAACAACGCTTTGATTATCTCTTCTCTGAGTAGAGGTTCCAAATGGACACTTATTTTTGTTTCCCGTACATTCTCCTGATCCCCTAAATTGGTTACCTCATTGTCATTTAGATTAGGTTTGGATTTTTCTTCAAATTGGCTTAATTCTTTACTGATTTCTTCAAAGGCTTCCTCATCATCATATTCTACTTTGTCACCACACTAAATTTCTTGTATTATTATTTCAGAGTTAGATTGGTAATCAAGACTAGGCCGAAGACTCCTCATGCATGACACATCAGTGAAACCAGCATAAAAGGGACTGTACAAGAAAGAAAAGAAAGACAAAATAAAGGCGACAGGAATGAAAAAGGAAGGAAATTGCATTTCATTAAAATTGTAAGATAACAAGGTTTAACTCATCCAAACGGACGGAACATAGCATCCAAATTAAAACCTTGGAAATAACCCAGATTAAACTAAAAGGAAAATCAAAACTAACTACCAAGACTCCCTCCGAGTAGGAAGAGGAGTAGCTTCCCAATTATTAAGCTTTGCATGGGGCCCCATGAACTGCACATGTTCCTTGCTCGGACCTTCTCCTGCCTCCACCACATTCACCTCGTCAAACAGCTTCTCGAACCTCTCAATCAGCTTCTTATCAGGTTCCACCACCATAGAATTAGGCATTACCGTTGGTGGGCACCTCTTAGTACCAGGCCGGACAAAGGAATGGGAAAGGCGGGGAATGGGTTTTGGAAGGGTACATGCTCTCTTTTTCATCTCTTTAGCTTGCCTTATATAAGCATTAGTGGGCTTAAAGACTAAACCAAAAGTATCCAGGTTTCCATGAAGAGATACCGGCTGTATGGTTCCTTGCAATGAAGAACCCAAGCCTTTTCCATGTAAGGATCCATTCTTTATCATTTCTAAAGCCACCATAACAGATGTAGTAGCTACCCTGGGCACATGAATACACTCTCCCTCCGAGATCTTTGCAACTGATACTGTGTCGAAGACTTGGTAAACCCATGGACCTTTATCATCCTCAACTTCGTCTATAGGCATAATGGCATTACACAAACTATCTTCCCCATGCACCACAATTTCCTGCCGGTCCCACTGGAATTTGACCATCTGATGCAAGGTAGACGGCACTGCTTTTGCTGCATGAATCTAAGGTCGGCCTAACAAGAGATTGTAAGAAACAGCCACGTCGAGCACCTGGAACTCTATAGTAAATTCAACTGGTCCTATCGTCAGCTCCAACACAATATCCCCAACCGTGTCCTTTCCTCCTCCATCAAATCCTTGTACGCAGATGCTATTCTTGTGGATTCTCTCACTATCCACTTTTAACCTTTCCAGGGTAGAGAGAGGGTAAATGTTTGCACTGGACCCGTTGTCGATCAGCACCCGGGTGACCACTGAGTCTTCACATTTTACCATGAGGTAGAGTGCTCTATTATGCTCCGTTCCCTCCAAAGGCAGCTCATCATCATAAAATGTAACCCTATTGACCTCGAAAATTTTGTTTGGTATTTTCTCCAGATGATTCATGAAGATCTTATCAGGAACATGAGCTTCATTCAGAATCTTCATCAACGCACGGTGGTGCTCGTCCGAATAGATAAATAAAGATAGCAATGAGATATGTGCCAGAGTCTTTCTCAACTGTTCTACAATGGAATAATCTTGCGCCTTTATCTTCTTCAACAATTCTTCTGCTTCTTCTTCAGTTATGGCCCTTTTTACTGGTGCTGGATTATCTTTGGCAGCTTTAGCTTTTATCAGTTCCTCAGGGGCAAAGCATCTCCCTAAACGAGTAAGCCCATGGGTTTCACAAACTTCTTCTTTAACTTCCTTCCCTTTGTACGTCATATTCACCCGGCCGTAATTCCATGGGACGGCCTTTTCACTGACTATTGGTAACTGAGTCACTGGCTTAATGATAACCGGTTATGTGTGAGCCCCTTTCACGATCACAACGGGCTTGACAACTGCTCCCGACACCACCACTTTAGTTATCTCTTTCTTTACTGCATCACTACTCAAAGTCTCCTTCTTTATCACCACCACTGGTTCTCTAACTGTCTCTTCTACCTTGATCAATTCTCTTCCACTGATTGGTTTCTCATTTGACCTGTCCCCACTGGCCTTGATCATCATCACGGTTTGTGAAGGCATCTTATATTCTCCCTTTTGCACTAACTCAATCATATGAGTCTCATGATGGGTTGGCAATGGATTCTGAGTGATGTTAGGCATCTCTAGAGCCTGCACCTCAATTCGGCGGGTATTAATGAGCTCCTGGATGGCCGTTTTCAAATGCAAGCTTTTCTCTGTATCATGTCTCGGGGTACTCGAGCAATACTCGCAACTCACCGAGTGGTCCAGGTTCCTTGGGGGAGGATTTGGCACTTTTTGTTCAATTGGACTTAACATGCCCAATTGTCTCAATCTGTGGTATAAGCTGGTGTAAGATTCTCCTAATGGAGTGAAAGTCCTCTTCTTCTGTAACCTATCATTCTTGGAAATGGGGTTAGGTCAAAAACTGGGCCCGGTGGGGTTTCTGTAGGCTCTCGGGGGTGTGTAGGTGTTTTAAGTATGGTAAGTATTTTATGGGGTGGGTACACGCCATGGCGCCTGAGGTTGGGGGTATGTTTGGGCATGGTGGACAGAGAAATGGGGGACGGGAGGCGGATAGTAGTGTTGTGGTGGGCCATATGAGGTGTGTTGGTAGGTTTGGAGATGTGGTCGTGGTTGGTGATAATATGGTGATTAACCCCTAGACCAAGCTCTCGATTCCACTACTGTAACATCTTCCTTCTTCTTCTTTCCCAATACCCCTCCAGTGCCGCTCTGGATAGCCTGCGTAGTTGCTTTAATCGCCGAGTAGCTCATAATTTTGTTGGACTTGAGACCCTCTTCCACCATACTTCCCATTTTCACTACCTCATTAAAAGTTTTTCCAACTGTCGATACCAGATGACATTAGTTGGTAGGCTCCAAAGCTTACAGGAAGTAATCAACCATCTCGCCTTCCTTCATTGGAGGATCATCCCTTGCCGCTTGTTCTCTCCACCTAAAACCATACTTTCTGAAGCTTTCCCCTGGCTTCTTCTCAATTTTGGTCAGTGATAGACGGTCCACGACAATCTCGAGATTATATTGAAAGTGACTTGCAAATTCTTGGGCCAAATCATCCCAGGTGTACTACCGAGCATGATCTTGCCGTGTGTACCATTCCAAAGCAGCACCACTGAGACATTGACTGAAGTACGCCATTAATAACTCATCCCTTCCCCCATCGCCTCTCATCTTACTGCAAAATCCCCTCAGATGGGCTACCAGATCGCCATGTCCGTCATACAGATCAAACTTGGGTAACTTGAATCCCGCAGGTAACTGGACATCGGGAAGCAAGCACAAGTCTCTATAAGCCACACTCACCTGTCCTCCTAGACCCTGCATATTTCTGAATGATTGATCTAAGCTTTTAACATTTCGTATCATCTCCTCCTGCTCAGGGTTTTTGGGAGGCTTCTCTTCTTTAGCTGAGATATCAAGACGGGGAGTATATGAGTATGGTTCTGGAGGTTTGAAGGTGGGTTTAGGCGGGTAATAGTGGGTTTCCTGGGTTTGGAACAAGGGCTCACTAGAAGATCTCTGTAATGCGGCGGGTGGAGGAGCCACAAACATATGAGTGGTTGGATGTGGAGGGCATGGGATTTGTTTGGGTGGTGGAGGTGGTGGTGTTTGGGAAGTAGTTGCGTAATATTGCTAGTAGGTAGGGTAGGCCATAGAGGAAGGACTGTAGGGGGATCTTATGGCTGAGCTAATGGTGGGATGTAGGTAGGGTTAGCAGGGTAGGCTGGTAGTGGGTGTACCTTCGCCCAAGCCTGGTATATTTCGGTCATCTGTTGCTTCAATTTATACATATCCTCTTTCATGACGTTGGCATCCACTACCTCTTCTTCCCTAGACGGGTCGACAATGCTTACTTCTAACTCTTAGCTGACCATTTTTTATGTGTCCTTAGAGCGGGTGTTGTATGAGTGGGTTACCAGAATGCCAGTCAACTTAACCACTTGCCTGGACTCATTATCAAGAACACCTTTGTTAGCGGTTAGGGCATTAACAAATAGATAACCGCACATTTGGGTGTGAATGCACCTAGGCAGCTCGACTGCTTGCGTCATCCCAGCTTTTCCTTTATTTCCAATTGTAAACTTTCTCTTTCTTTGTTTTTCTGTTTCCTGTTTCCTCTTTTCACTCTTGCCTTTGTCTTCTCCTGTTCCTATTCTCTCATTTTCTCGATTTTTCCTTTTCTTTCTTATTTTTCCGCTCCTTTCTTTTTCGTTTTGCCTTTTCATTATTTTTCCTCTCTTTTCTTTCTCCCTTTATTTTGGTTATGGTCGAATCCTATGGAGATTGCCTACGTATCATGACCCTGCATGAATCAGACCGAGCGTAGTTCTTGCAAATAAGGTAAAAAGTAAGAATTTTTTTTTTGGGATTTTCAATTTTTCATTAATAAACAACTGTGATTACAAAAGCTACTAGACTATTTTGTTTGTTTTTCTTTTCTTGAAAAACAGAAATTAAAAAAACAAACTCAAAAGCAAAAATACAGACTCGACTAACTAATAGTACATCAAAGCTTCAAATCCTGGGGCTCGCGGAGCATCGTTCGGCATCGCTGTGGGCCTGCGTGCAAGAGCCCTTTGCAACTGATCTAAATCATTCATGACCTGGTGAACAAATATCATTACTGAGGCAAAGGACATGGTACGATCCATTCGCTCACCGGCCTGACACTTCATGACAATATAGTGGGCAATGTTTCTGACCCTTTCCCTGATTCGGCCCTTTTCTTGGAGGAGTCGGCTTATTTGTTGGGTACGAGCCTCTAGCACCTGAGAATCTTGGAAGTGCAGGTCTTCTAGCAATTTTATTTCCCTTTCCATCCTGGCAATTAACCCATAGCACTGGTCCCTCTCGGCTTGGAATTTCTTATCCCGCTGGGCTGTCTTTTCTTCCATAGTATTCATTTTTCTCTTCATTTTGGCAATGGTCCCCTCATAGTTTCTCCTCATTTGTTGCACAAATTTGGGCTCTTTCTTCAGTCTTCTTAGACTACTGTGCCCGGAGTCTTTCCATGTTCCCCTCGGATTTTTCTCATTCTTCTTGGCAATCCAAGACTTGTCTTTTTAATCTTTTGATCAACCTTTCATCAGATAGACTTCTTTCTTGGTTCCTGACATCTATTTTCATTTTCTTAATTTGGGCTTTGAGTGCTTCGTTCTCCTGAGCTAACTTCTTTTTATCTCCTTCATCGCCTGCAGCCTGTATACTCTTGTCGAATTGGAGGTCCCGGACCTGTTGCTTCAACTGTCCTATTCTAGCTCGGTACTCCTTTTCCTTGGCTTGCCAATCCCATTGGACCTGGACCCCATCGGTGAATTGCTGCATGTGTGGCCTTTTAGCGGGTCTCTCTAGGATTTGAAATCTTTTGCCAAACCATGTCAGATACTTGGGATCTACCTCGCCTCTAGCTTGGGCCTGTACTATGGTTTTAGGCTCGAGGAACCGACACTCATTCCATATTTTTCGGATTCTGCCTTCAGGAAATGCAGCCTTCGGGCCTAACTCAATGACTTGCTCACTCAGGTCTTCATCATTGTGCACTGTCTGGAATCTTCCAAGTAGTCGCAAGACCTGGTAAGGAGCGTAAGGCTGTATGCTTTGGATACCGATAAAAAGAATATAGGGGACCTCTACTGATGTGTATACAGCTTCAGTAGCAGGAAGCCACCCATAAGCCCATTCAACTTTATCTGCGGTCAGGGATCTTAAGCATGACGACCAGGCCTCAGTACCTTCAGGGAACTCAATACCTACCACCCGAGTCCCGAACTCTACAATACAACTCAACCCGATTAAACCGTAGTTCATATAGCCTATGCGGTGATAGAGGTGTTTTTGCATCCACAACTGTAATAGCAAATTGCAAGCTTGAAAGAATTTCCCGCTTTCCCGACATTTGGTCAAAGCTCGGTACATTTCTGCTATGATCAGAGGAACCACTATGGTAGTAGGTTTTTTCATGGAAGCATCTAGCATCCCTACAAGGCCGAGGTCTATGTGACCATCTTCTCTTGGATAAACCAACACTCCCAGAAAGGCTACCATAAAGGCTAATCCCCGTCGGGCTTCCCATTTGTCTTTATTTCCGGCATGTGTTAAGATGGTGTTGGATTCCTCGAAACCTTTTGGGTTACCGTACCGGTGATACAGGAAATGCAATGTACAACACCCTTCCGCCAGATGCGGGTCTTGAATATCCAGGCTGATATTCAACAAATCCAAAAACCTATGAAGGGTTACCGGTCATGGGGCCAGTGGGTATCTACCTCGAAGGTTCTCGTTGAGACTCGCGTACCCCACAATCTCTTCTAATGTAGGTGTGAGTTCAAAATCTGAAAACCGGAATACATTACGGGTCGGGTCCCAAAATGGTATTAGTGCCTCAATGATATCCTTCCTCGGTTTGTTATTTAGTAAATCAACTAGGCCGCCCAAAATCTTGACCACAGTCTCTCTGCTTCCTTTTCCTAGATCATGCCACCACATATGGAGTTTCAAGGGGATCTCACTCAGAACTGAGAAGGTCTTGATGTTACTTGAAGTCATCCTGCACATTTATTTGAAAAGGATTTATTTTGAAAACTAGCTATTTTTGCAACAAAAAAAATTTATTTAGAAAGCAAAGACTTGGTTGTACGAATATGACCCTTCAGCACCTCTGGGGGGAAGATTTTAAGACTGTGCTCGCAAACCATTAAAAATGACTCAGGGTGGCTGTTCTTGCAAAAACGGCCTTCCGGGGTCCTTTTGGGGACTTTCGGCTTATTTTAGGCAAGAATGGCATCACCCGACTTATTTATAACAAAAAATAAAATGTTGACACTTTTTGGATATTTTTGCAAAAGGGAGGTTGGACCCGATGAGGGTTGCCTACGTATCTCACATTCGGTGAGAATCAACCCAGCGTAGTTCAAGCAGATTTGCCAAAATCAAAGCTATTTTGGACAATAATTCCTTTTTCAAATATTTTCTGTTTTTTCAAAAATCCGGCAGCATTTCGGTATGATTTGGGTATTGTTTTTTTTTTCAAACAAATGATTACCCTCATTTAGTCCTAACTCTGCTCTTTTTCACAATTTTCACTCATTATATACAAGCCGGTCAACATGCAAAGTCGAGCAAATAATTGCGCAAGTAGCACGTAAGATGCAAAAGGATGGTCATTTCAATTCAGGTCACCTATCCTAGATGGACCCAACCCGTGTGTTGAGTCCCCTAAGTCAAATGCACGTGATGCAACAAGCATCATACTAGGGATCCAGCATGACGTTATTGTTCTTCTAGGTTTAAACCCTTGGTTTATTGGTCTAGACCTGGCTTACCCGAGCGGACAACTCGGGCCTAGGGGGAGGCAGCGTACCGGGGGTACAGAAGCTCCGCCGGCTTAGCAACTTATCCGAACCTAGTTCTAAATGGGAAAAGGCTTTAAATAGAAGAGAAGCTGCACGAAGTGCACCCTTCTCCATGATGTAGAAGACTCAGAGAGAGGAAGGGATTTGTAACAATTTATATACAATCCACCAAATATCAAAACGGTAAAGCATTTAGCACATAAGGCATGAAACATGTAAGAAAATCAGATAAAGCAAAATATAACAATTTAACTGAGCCTGAATTCTGAACCCTGAACCAAAAGTTCTGGGTTCTTTTCCCCAGCAGATTCGCTATAGCTGTCACACCTCCTTTTCGCAACTACACCCTGTAAAGAGTATAATAAGAGGAGTTTTTCCAATTAAAGGACAATCGAAATAGGATTAGTTTATTAAGGGCTTCAGAGTCGCCACTTGGGAGATTTATGGTGTCCCAAGTCACCGGTTTGAGTCCCGAATCGAGAAAAGGTTTGACTCTGTATTACAGTCGCGAACTAGAAATCCGAGTAAGGAATTCTGTTAACCCGGGAGAAGGGGTTAGGCACTCCCGAGTCCCGTGGTTCTAACACGGCCGCTCAACTACTATATTTGGCTAAAATCTGATTTTAATGCATGTCATCCTATACTGTAATTTTTAGAATTATTTACCATTTTTAATTAGATTTTACAAAATTGAACGTCGGCTAAAACATGTTTTTGGATCACGTCACATGAAATGCACACGGATCCTCGACACATTTTATTCAATGTTTTGGGATATAGATTTGGGTCGCATGAAATGCACACCCGTATTTAAGAAGGTAAAATTATTAAAATACGCGCCTAAAGAGACTAGCGGATTATTATCTTTGTGGGGGTCGTGCAATTCACTAAACGGCACGCCTCGAATTGAAAGTAAATTAAGCATTTAATAAGGGCCCCGCAATTTATATGTTTTGTTCGGCGAGGCTCATCTCATCTCATTTTTTCTCAAGGCAAACCTAAAGCAACTATGATTTTCTATTTTTATTTGTCCCTAAAAATAAAATAAAAAATTAGAATTAATTAATATTGTAAACCCGGATTCAAGTTCAAGTCCGGGTCCAAACAAAAGGAAGACCTTTTAATTTGAACCCGCTGCCTAACTCAAAAGCCGACACTTGCATCGTAAATTGAACAAAAGCCTTAATAAATCCTTTAACATTTTGAGCCTCCACTACTACCCTCGGGTGGAAAAATACCGTCCACTCGGTGAAAAGCTGCCCTGCTTTGGGCCTTTAGGCAAACAAATTCAGGCCCAAGTCCTATCTGAGTAAAAGAACGATCATGTTTGGCCCACAACCAGGGCTAATTTTGCTTGTTTCAAATTACTGATTTCAATGTACAAACATGAGTTTAATGGTTTACAAACAAGTAAACATTCCTGAGTTTGACCCTGAATCCAACTTGATATGAATAAACAACTCAATGATATACTATTAAACATACGTAATTTGATCAGAAATGCTATACATTCACATCTGTTTTGATTAATTCCTCTCGTGGACTTGATGCATGACTTATATTAGAACTACACTAACAAGAGCCTGTAATTCATTAGAACTAAATTCTAATCAGTAACTGACTACCAGATTTGAATTTGTTACTATTACAGGCGTTGTTTTTTGTTAATTAGTCACAATAGTTCGATTTCCCAATTATTAACTACGAATGAAGATCACAAGTCTCAAAAATGATTTCCTGTTCAAACTTTCTCCTAATTTTAAAAATTGAATTACATAAAATCAAAACTACATTATACTAAGGCCAATGAACAATCTCAAATTTAACAATCCAAATTGTACAATCCAGAATCAGTCTAGTTACACAAATGACACAAAATATCAAGTAGGCTAACTGTTTTACATATTAAAATCGAACAGAAACAGGATGAGTCCAGTGATCAACTTCAAATAGTACATTTACTTTATTTCCATAGACTTGAGAGTTACTGAACATATACCTGGAACTGTGAAATAAGAAGTAAAAATGAAGTCAACAACAACAGGTGATGAACAACCCAGAAAGTAGAATCACAGTCCAGATATATTTCAAACCCAACAGAATTAGTGAATCAGCCCAAAGCAGCACCAATATAATCAGAAACGAACCCAGCAACTCAACACACTCGATGAAGACCCCACAACAAATTCAAATGAATAAAAAACCAGTGCACAAACAATTTCACATACTTCAAACTTTAGATATTGAACAGAAACTGGGAGATTCTAGTGGTTTTGAGATCCTAACTAAGCTAGAAGTTGAATTTAGTGTTGGAACTTGAAATTAACCTAAGGAAAAAACTAATGTAATAGTAATTTTTTTAATGAATTTATATTGTTTTTTCTAAAAATTTTGAGAAGACTAAAATCCAAGGGAGTTTGGTTTTGAAATTTGAATTTCAGATCTAGGAAGCGTGGAGAATATTTTGGGAGGAATTTTAGAGGCTCAAAACTTGTGAAACAAGGCATGGAAATGCCATTTTATAGGCACAAAGAGGCGCAACTTTAGATTTTTCGTTTTACATATTAGTCCCTTACCTATTTTCAGTTTAGTCCTCTAGCTATTAACTTGCTTCTCAAGTAAACAACCTAACTTTCTGAAAGTAGAACTAAATTCCATTCTAGAGGATTCTAGAGAATTCTAGTTTTAACTACATCATTCTTATGCATTTCTAAATACCTGAACTACCCCTGAACTTCCTTGAAACTACTGTGCTACCCCCTTTGTTCTACTGAAATTACTAACTATGATTAACTGCCCCAATCCCTTTACCCGTGATTAACTAATAACTAGATGTTTCAACAATCCAAACAAATGGCCAAAATAATTAACTACTGAAATAATGGGAATTAAAACAATACACATATCTAAAATGATTTGTAGCCAAATTGGACTATCATAAACATTACCAAACAGAATTAATCAAAAATCAAATCAAGACTTAAACTAAAAGAAGAGATCAGTAGGAATGAATTAATACTAAACCAAATCAAAAAAGGAGACAATGATAAACTAAATCCTTTTCCTAACGAAGACGGACAGAGCTGAATCAATAAACAATATCAACATCTAATAAATCCTAATATAATTAAGTTATACTAATAATCAAACTAGAATTAAAAAAAACGAATTAAAATCTAAACGAACAAACAATCAAAACCCAATTAGAACGAAATTGACAAAAATTAAAACACCCATTAAACTAAGTATAAGAACAGAATCAAAAGAAGAGAATTAAACAAAGAAACAGGAACAGAAAAGAAAAATATTAAAAATAATCGAAAACTCACTAATGTGGTGCTTCTTGATTTGAAATTGGAGAAAACTTGAGGCGATTTGAGAGCTACTGATGATGTATTTGAAATGAGGGAAGTGAGAAAGGGCCTTGGTGCGAATTTGGGGGCTGTCCGACGAACTAGGGTTTTGGTCCGAAATTCGATTTAATATTCGAACAATTTTGGTGAGATTTGAGGTACGGGGCTTGGGGGGTTTGATAGAGGAGATTAAGGCGGTTCTATGGTGTAATTTTGGTACAATTTGGGTTACTTTCTTGACCGAAATATTTTGATTTAAAATTCGAGGTGATTGGATGGGATTCGAGAGAAATGAGTTGTGGATTTGGATAGAGGAAGAGGAGGGGAACCTAGGGTGTTATTTTGGTGGTGTTTGGAGACGGGACGTCGGCGACGACGATTTCTGGCCAGCGGTGTTAGGGCGGTGTTACAGGTCTCTAAATGGGGTGAGTCGAGAGAGATGATATGGTGGAGGGGGATGAGGGGGATCCGACCGTTTTATGTTATTGGACCTGGGCTTCCCAACCATTGTTTTGATCAACCTCGACGGCTGGGATTTAAAATCAACTAAACGGGGTCGTTTGACTGGGAGGGAGGATGGACCGGGTATCAGATGTGGGTTTAGGCCGGACTGAGGGTGATTTTTTTGGTTTGGGCTAGGCAAAAATGGGTAAAGACAACCCAAATTCGGTCTCTCATTAAGACCAACCCTTTTTAATTTAATGGCTTCTCTTTTCTTTCCTTTTCTTCTTTTCTTTTGTTTTATTTTGTATTTTCATTTTTTGATCTTATTAAAATGCAAAAATTCAAAATAAAGATCTAATTTATTTCCAAAATTAAGCTAATTAATTCATAAAAATTGATTACGTCCTATTTAAAAGTAAACACATGACAAATTCAACAATTAACAACTAAAAATGCAAAATGGACTATTTTTTATATTTTTTTTATATTTTGTTTTTTTTAAAACAACTTAACTACTAATTCATCCTAAACTATAAAATTAAATCCTAAATGGAAATGTCAAGTGTATTTTTATATTTTTCATATGAATTAAAATGCACAAATAAAATGCAAACAATTAACAGAAAATAACACAAAATTCACAAAATTTTAAAAATAATGAAAGAAAATCATTTTGTTTGAATTTTTGGAAATAATTCACTTAGGGCAAAAATCACGTGCTCACAACTACAATCACGAACATAAGCCAAATAAGCTAAACACCTATTTTTAACCATACACCGAGTCCTCATATAAGAAATGACCCTACTAACAGAATGACCAGGAGTCCCTCTCCACTTTAATTGATGCAACCCCGGTAAGGCTAAGGTTACGGTCTTGGCATGATAGTCTAATATAGTATGATAAGGTGACAACCAATCCATCCCTAAAATACCATCAAAGTGAATCATATCGAGAATTAGAAGATCTACACTAGTCTCAACATCCCCAATAACAACCACACACTAATGATAGACATAATCTACAATAATAGAATCCCCTACTGGCATGGACACATACACCGGAGCACTCAAGGAATCGTGAGGCACAACCAGATATGGGGCCAAATAATATGACACATAGGAGTATGTAGACCTAGGGTCAAATAGAACTTAAGAATCTCTACTGCAAACTGAAACCATACCTGTGATAACTGCACCAGAGGACTCAGCTTTGGGCTTGGCTGGAATAGCATATTATTGGGGTTGGGCCCCACCACTCTGGACTACATCCCTGTGATGGCCTCCTGTTGGCTGGCCTCCACCTCTAGTGGCCTGACCTCCACCTCTAACACCTTGACCCCACCTCTAGGTATCTGAGCCCTACCTCTAGCTAGCTGAGCGGGCAGTGGAACACCTGGTGTCTGAACCATGAAACAAGAACCCTAATATTAAGAACTACTCGAGGCTTGAGGGAAAAATATAGCAACGTGTCTCGATTCGTCACAAGTATAACAAGTCCTCGGTTGTTGGGACTGTAGACCGTGACGACCTGAGTAGCCACCCTAAAAACTCTAGAACAGAAGTGCACTAATAAGAGCTGGTGATGCACTATAGGGTAGTTGATCAGGATACTGCATATGAAAATAATGACCATCTTGAGCACTACTGAATATACCAGAATGACGAGTCTTCTTGTTGTACCCCTGACTACTCCCCTGAGCTAGAACTATCTCAATGCACTTGGTCACATTGGCCGCAGCTTGAAAAGAAATCACGCTCCCTGTCTCCTTAGCCATCTGCAATCTGATAGGCTTAGTGAGTCCCTCAATGATCCTCCTCACTCTTTCTCTCTATTTCAGTGGGGAGTATAAGAATAGAATGGCAAGCGAAATCAACAAACCTAGTCTCGTACTGGGTGACAGTCATAGAACCCTATTGAAGATGCTCTAACCGCTTGCGATAGCCCTCTCTCTGAGTGATATGAAGGAACTTCTCGAAAAATAACTAAGAGAACTGGTCGCAAGTTAGAGTTTGTGACCCAAATTGTCTGGCCAAACAATAATCTCTCCATCATTTCTTGGCAGAACATGACAAACGAAAAACTGCAAAGCTGACCCCACTGATCTCTACTACCCCCATGTTCCGTAGAATCTTTTGAAAATTGTCAAATATTCCTGGGGATCATCTGAAGATGTGCCGCCATAGGTAGAGGTGGAAATCTTGGTAAACCTGTCAAATCACCACAAGGTATCAGAAGACATAGCTGATCTATCACCGATCTGTGCTATAACACCCGACAGAACTACCCCAACTGGCTGAGCTGCTACAGTCTGAAAAAGGGGAGCCATGCGCTCCGGAGTGCGATTAGCAGGAATCTATGCTCCTCCCCCATCCTGAGAGAAGGCTAGTGCTACAGGAAGTATGCCTACCTGAGTGACACATTCCATAAGGCCCACTAGACAAACTAGAGCATCCTGGAGTATCGGGGTGGCGATGAACCCCTCTGGAACCTAAGCTGGCCCTACATGAACGGTCTGGGCTGGAACCTCATCCTAAAACTCTTCCTCAAGCTCCGCCACTGGTGCTGCTGCTCAAGCTCTGCGCTGAGCCCTGCCCTTGCCTCGGCCTTTAGCACGACCTCGGCCCTTTCCCCTCGTAGGAGCTACCACTAGGGGCTCGGGCTGTTAGTCACCTGATGCAGTGGTACATGTTCTCGCCATCTACGAAAGAATAGAGTGGAAGTTCAATTAGCATTGAGAAATTAAATCGCATGACATAAAAGAATAGATGTGAAGTATTCCTAAACTCTGTAGCCTATGGGGATAAGCACAGATTTATCCGTACCAATCCCTCAGACTCTACCTAGATTGTTCGTGAATTGTGAGACCCAGGCAACTTAGTGCTATGATACCAACTTGTCATGACCCAGATTTTCCACCATCGGGATCATGATGGTGCCCACTCTTGAAAGCCATGCAAGTCAACAGATATAGTTTTACCAAATTTATTATTAACCAAACAGAAATAAATAATAGCTAAAACTAAACAGATTTAAAGTGCGGAAGTTTTATAACAGTTAAAAAACTCTAATACATGACTACCCTAATGATCCGGTGCCACAATTCACTAATGTCTAAGAAGTTCTACAAATACTGGTTAAAAGAAATACATTTATTCTCGAAATGGAAGTGAAAGGAATCTAAAATGAGGCGAAATGGGACTTTATGATCTGCAAACGCTGACAGATCTACCTTGGGTCTCCCATGGACTGAAGGCACCAACCTAAAATCTACACACGAGGTCTGACACCAAAATCTGTACAAAAATTGTAGAGTGCAGTATCAGTACAACCGACCCCATGTACTGGTAGGTGTCGAGCCTAACCTTAGCGAAGTAGTGACGAGGCTAGGACACGACAAAAATATAAACATGGGTAGTTAAATCATATACGAGAAAAGAATAATAACTAAAATTTAACAGATAAAGACGGAAAGGGAAAACATGTTGCAGGGACTATCAGGTTCTGATAGTAATTCAACGGAGAAGCAAAGTAAACACCATATTTGAACCAACAAAAATAATAATATAGTAACATGTGCACAACATCACCCTTCATGATTTTACTCTCGTACACACCATAAGAAACTACAGAAAAAACACGGCATGGCCTTTCGTGCATTAACTCTTATAATCATGGAACGACATCACCCTTCATGCATTAACTATCAAAATATGGTACATCATTACCATTCGTGTATTAATACTCACAGAATATGGCACGACATCCCCCTTCGTTTATTAACACTCACTCACAATATCATGCATGGCATCACCCTTCGTGATTTACAATCTTCCATACCCAAACAGTAGAAACAATAACATCTCGGCAAGGGAATCAACAGTAAAAAATCTCATTTCAATAGTTAACTTCACAAAATAAGTCTCAACTTAAGTCAATAATCGACAATGATCCAATACCAAGAAAATATCATAAGACTTGTTCAACATGGAGAATCATCAATTTAAGCATGAATGATATGAAATAAGAGACACAACGGTCACAGTATAAGACTCACTTGCATGATCAACATCAACGTATAGATACTCGTCATCACACCTATATGTCGTGCTCAATACTAACACATAGAAAATAAGACAACAACACCTATTCCCTCAAGCTAAGGTTACACCACATACTTACCTCAATTCCACGGCCAAACTCAAGCCTCAAATACCGTTTTTCCTTTAGTTTCCACTTCCAAACTGCTCGAATTTACGCATAATTAACATCAATTAACACCAAATAAACCAATTTTAATGCATGAGTATAGATTTTGAAACATATATCCCAAAAGTCAAAAGCCGGCCCGGGCCCTCTTGGTCAAAACTCAAAGTTCGAATCAAAACCCAACTACCCATTCACCCACAAGCCTAAGTATGCAATTAGTTTTGAAATCCAACCCTAATTGAGGTCTAAATTCTCAAATTTAAAAATTCCTAAATTCTACGCAAAAGAACCCAATTTCTCATGAAAAACCCAAGTTTTTCTGATGAAATCTTGTAAAATGATGAAACATATTGAAGGAATTGAGTGAGAAATCATTTACCTATGATTTGAGGAAGAACTCTTCCTTGGAAAATTGCCTAGGAGAGCTTAGGGTTTGAAAATTTGAGTGAATTAGTTGAAATCCCGTCTAAACTGTGGTTTGATCAGTTGTAGATGTCACATTTGCAACCGGAGCTTCGCAAATGCAAGATAGGCATCGCAAATGCGAACCTGTTGCATGTCTGCTACTGTCGCAATTGCGAAACTTTGGTCGCAATTGCGAAACTGTGGTCGCAATTGCGATGGTTGCCACTCCTTGATGACTTCGAAAATGTGAAGATATGTTCACAAATGTGAACTATACTAGCCAAGGTCATCATCGCAATTACAATAAAACCCTCGCAATTTCCAAGCCCGTGAATCTCGCAAATGCGAAGCCTGATCTCGCAGTTGCGATATTAGAGGCCTGCAAAAAATGAAACATACTAGCAATATTTCCAAAACACTCTATGGCCTATCCAAAACTCACTCGAGCCCTTGGGGCTCTAAAAAACATGCATACAAGTATAGCAACATCATACAGACTTGATCATGCGATCAAATCTCCATAATAACATCTTAAACAACAAATTTAACACCAAAACTCCTGATTTTCTTCAGAACACCTGAAATTTTTATTTTCACAACCGAACGTCCAAATCACGTCAAATTAGTTCCGTTTCTCACCAAATTTCATGAATACGACTTAAATACTATATCAAACTTGTACCAGGATCCAGAACAAAAATATGGGCTCGATACAATCGAGATTACACACTATTCCATTTCTAAAAATCCTTATATTTTCAAGCAAATTATTTTTTTCAAATATTTATTTCTCGGGCTAGGGAACTTGGAATTTGATTCCGGGCATACACTCAAGTCCCATATATTACAACGGACCATATAGGACCGTCGAATCACAAGCTCGGGTCCATTTACCAAATGTTGACCGAAGTCAACTTTAAATAATTTTTAAGAAAAAATTCAATATCTTTCTTAAATTTCACATAAAAGCTTTCCGGAAATGTGCCCAGACTGTGCATGCAAGCCGAGGAGAAAGAAGATGAGGTTCTCAAGGATTCGAAATACGAATTCGGATTCTAAAACAAAAGATAACCCTTTGGGTCATCTCATGTATATTCGAGGTGACGAGCATATATGCATGTGCCAAGGTTATCCATGCTCAGGGTATATTATATTCTTCTTTATGCCCTTTTGAAATTTGTGGTCTCCTGGTTATATGTTTTATGTACTTGTACGAGAATATGAGTATAATTATCCATGACGGAAATCATGTTTAAACATATAACATCTTAAAAACATGCAGGTCCATTCTTGAAATTGTTAATATACTTGAATTGATTGTAATCATGGCTTATATTATGAACACGCATATATACCTATTATTCTTGTATTATTGAGCCTCTTTATTCATATAAAAGATCATTATTTGGGTCCTTGTGGTGATGTTTGGCATGACCAGTATTTCCATGCGGTTATTATGATATTTCGAACGATGGGCATTTCTGTACAATTTGATATGAGTGTCACATCTCCTTTTTTCGCTACTGCACCCAGTGAAGGGGTATTAAAGGGAGTTTTTTCAATTAAAGGACAATCGAGATGAGATTCGTTTATTAAGAGATTCAAAGTTGCCACTTGGGAGATTTATGGTGTCCCAAGTCACCGGTTTGTATCCCGAATCGAGGAAAAAATTGACTCTGTATTACTGTCACACCACCTTTTTCCGAAGAAATATCCGGCTTTTACTACACCCGGGAAGAGATATAGTAATAAAGGAGTTTTTCCAATTTAAGGACAACCGAAACGGGATTCATTTGT